>JAVIWC010001364.1:0-26725 GCA_031894815.1 Creontiades dilutus | reverse complement strand
ATTTTATGAAAAATCGCGAAAATAACCATGAAGGAAGCGTTTTATCGGGAAACGGACTTCAGATTGTTCAGCACCCGAAATACCCCTTAGAGAGTAGGTTTGAAAGGGATTAAACAGAGTTGATTTTCAGGACATTTTTATGAAAAATCGCGAAAATAACCATGAAGGAAGCGTTTTATCGGGAAACGGACTTCAGATTCGTGTTCAGCACCCCGAAATACCCCTTAGAGAGTAGGTTTGAAAGGGATTAAACAGAGTTGATTTTCAGGACATTTTTATGAAAAATCGCGAAAATAACCATGAAGGAAGCGTTTTATCGGGAAACGGACTTCAGATTCGTGTTCAGCACCCCGAAATACCCCTTAGAGAGTAGGTTTGAAAGGGATTAAACAGAGTTGATTTTCAGGACATTTTTATGAAAAATCGCGAAAATAACCATGAAGGAAGCGTTTTATCGGGAAACGGACTTCAGATTCGTGTTCAGCACCCCGAAATACCCCTTAGAGAGTAGGTTTGAAAGGGATTAAACAGAGTTGATTTTCAGGACATTTTTATGAAAAATCGCGAAAATAACCATGAAGGAAGCGTTTTATCGGGAAACGGACTTCAGATTCGTGTTCAGCACCCCGAAATACCCCTTAGAGAGTAGGTTTGAAAGGGATTAAACAGAGTTGATTTTCAGGACATTTTTATGAAAAATCGCGAAAATAACCATGAAGGAAGCGTTTTATCGGGAAACGGACTTCAGATTCGTGTTCAGCACCCCGAAATACCCCTTAGAGAGTAGGTTTGAAAGGGATTAAACAGAGTTGATTTTCAGGACATTTTTATGAAAAATCGCGAAAATAACCATGAAGGAAGCGTTTTATCGGGAAACGGACTTCAGATTCGTGTTCAGCACCCCGAAATACCCCTTAGAGAGTAGGTTTGAAAGGGATTAAACAGAGTTGATTTTCAGGACATTTTTATGAAAAATCGCGAAAATAACCATGAAGGAAGCGTTTTATCGGGAAACGGACTTCAGATTCGTGTTCAGCACCCCGAAATACCCCTTAGAGAGTAGGTTTGAAAGGGATTAAACAGAGTTGATTTTCAGGACATTTTTATGAAAAATCGCGAAAATAACCATGAAGGAAGCGTTTTATCAGGAAACGGACTTCGCTGCTATCTCTCAGATTGAATTTTTTTCTGCCCTATATAGCATAACCTCGTGAGCGAACTAATGAACGATCGTATTTGTGGTTCAATGAAAAGAAGAAAATGGTTGCTTTTTATTTATTTTGTAACAGCACTATCTACTTGCTTTCTCTTAATTGCATTGCTTTCTATTGTTATTGCAATCGATTACTTCCAACTTCAAATGAAAATTCCTTGCGAATTTTAACACCTGCATTTGGTTCATTGATCTAAAGCTTACGGGAATTTCTATGCTTGCTTATCATATTTACTACAGAATATTTGCTTTGAAATTGATTTTACTCAGTTCGAACAAGAACAATCGATATTTCACAAATTTGCTTTAAACAATTTTATTATAACGTGGGCGAAGTGTAAGTATTGATTTGGTATAAATGAAACCTACCCATCTACACGCGCAGTCCTTGAAAATTTAATCAGAATATAGTGGAAACTATAGCCATTAGACCTTTTTAATTTTCCGTCACAAGGATTTCAAATTTTCTCAACGCAGTACCCAATAATAGTACGTTCTTTTTCAAAAAGAGCAGCCCATCTCTACTCGTGCGATTTTTCAAATGGTGAAAGAGGGTATTATTGTACCGCAACCCGTTGGTCTCATTCTATTTAAGGAACTAATTTCAATCTGAATCAAACAAAACAATTACCTTCTTACATCGGAAGGGGAAAAGTTTGAGGAAGATCGTGGATGGAGAGAGGAATGAAAGGAAATGCCCCTATAAAATGACCACCAACTTAAGTACGAGCCCCGGATGACGAGGGTGGTGATACCACGAAGTACTCCTGACGAGATTTCCAGCTCAAGTAGCTCCGTGGCACTTTTCCCGCACCATACTCCGCGTCACGACACGGTAGCAGCCATAACGTTGTCAGGCGCCACTCCTTTTAGCTCAGATACTGCTTGCCGCAGGTCGTTCCTATCATATTTACTTATCTTAGCCTTCCAGGTCCGCTCCATGTCCTGGACTCCAAGCCACTGACAACTTGGACATCCAGGATTATGGTAGACCCGTCGGGGTTTACACGTCCACCCACACACACTCATATACACCAACATGGACGAACTCGCAACGAAACCTGTTCAGAATGAACTAAAACGCAAAAAGCAGATGGAATTTTTATTCTGTCAACAAATGATCACTTCCCAAAACGAAACTATAGGTAGTCTCAGAGGCTACAATTTCACTTTTTGGGGAACCAAATGTTTTATGAACTATATAAATCTTTACTCTTGATTCTGTATAACTCACGAATTTATTTCCTTATTTTTACCGAAGTAGGGACAATGCGAGCGAAGGCGATGAGGTTATAACAACCTTCGGATGCTTATCAAAACCCTAACTCTTGTGTTTATGACTCCGGAGGTTTTTATGACGTCGTTGAGAGTTAATGGTATAAGCACTTTAATATTGATTCCATTTCCCTCTATGTTACGCGATGTTCTTGATCCCGCATGGGCTCTTGCATTCCACAAACATTACGGTATGATAAAATCTTGTGTAAAGTGAACGTGATGGACTGGCGTAGGATTGTACGTGTACCACTTATATATCATATAGAACTGTACTTTCCTGTACGAGATTTACAGACGTTTTGGCATTTCATCGTGCCTTGAAAATTTATAACTGTCCCATACCTACAAGCTCTTACTAATTTAGTCCATCGTAGGATCCACTTGTTGTTCAATCAAGTTTTCTACGCAGTCTAATGGCTGCTTGAGGAAATGAACTTAAATAAAGATATTTGTCAGGCACATTGGTATTGGATTCAAAAAAGTGAAAAGACTCCCTCGTATTGGTAATGGAAGACTTGGCCCATGAGTATAGAAATTGGATGCTTTCTCCTCCATTCCACTTCAGGGAAATAATTCCAACAACGAAATGGAAACGTTCATGTTCAAGGGACAAAGAACTTCAAATCACTCTCTTCGTCAAGTTTTTAAATTACAGTTTTCAAGCAGTATAAAACGAATATTCATCATTTCAGCATCTAGTACTATAACTGGTAAGGATGTAAGATTTATTTGAGGTTATTAGGAGTTGTTAAGATATTATCTAGTTGCATACAGATTAAGTTTAGAACCAGGAACTGATCATATTTGATTATGAGGTTTCAGGAGATGGGTTGTCGGGATTCGACGTTCTGGACCATTTCCATCCAAATCCGAGTCAAAATATCAAATTCAAATTGGTACTTTTTAACATATTTTGGAATTTTTTGGGATATCGGCATTTTTGTAAAAAATGTGCACATTACGAACTTATTCGGTGAAAAAAAGCTCCAATTTGTTTTTATTATTTCCCACAATGAACCTTTATAATCGACCAAAAAAAAAACACTCTCAAAGTTTATTGTTTCAAGTTTCACGATGTGTAGAATGAGGAAAGCTAGTTATAAAAAATCCGTCCGAACGCCAAATGCCGTTCGCCGTCGGGAGCGGGAAACTATTGAACGAAAGTTAATGAAACTTGGGCCAAAATCACATAAGAGGTCAAGTTGGGCTGCATTCTCGGCATCCATATCTCAGTCAATATAAAAGAGTGAAATCGAAGGGATGAAATTTCAAAAATCTGGAAATCAGGAACTTTCGAAATACCCCCATTGTTTTTAGGTTCCATATTCCTAGACGTGCCTTCAAGGCCTTATGCATTGGTAACATGTTTTTGTTTGACAATGCTGATCAAATTTCGAGCAGCCAAACTCAGGTAAAAGGTTCTTGTAAGGAGCTGAATCCCATGCTTAGAGAATAATTGAGTGGTATCATTTTTCAATTTGATGATTTTAATTGGACTTATTTTGAATAGAAGATGAGAATAATAAAAACTACTTTACTTTAGGAGTACCTTTGCACTAAATGAATTGATTGGCTTTGTCTAATTTACCCGTGATTTAATGATTTTCTGAATAATGACGGAAGACTTAGATGTTTTTGTTAACAAACATGCGAAGTTTGTTTTGCATGTTTGGGTAGTTTTTGCGTATAACGGCGGGCCTACTAATTAGATTTTATAATGTAAATTCTCTAGTTGTACAATAATTTGTATTTGGACGCATCTGTTGTTGAGTACTTACGGCTTTGAATATAGATTTTGGGACCGCAATTAATTGAATCGTTTTCTTCATTGATGACATTTTGTTGAATCCATGTCACGTGACTTCTATTTTCCTCCTCCAACAGCCATTCCTCCTGTAACAAATTTCAAAAATGAAATGCACTTCAAAATTCTATATTATTGTTTTATTCAGCAATTTAACACGTTGGTTGCTGTGTCCGAATCTCTTCCTTGCAAAATCTCCTTTACAGACATGTTTACCTCTTAATTTTTATTTTTCTCCTGGAAACGGGAGATAGACATTTTTCAGGTTCAGATGGTGTTATTGAGTTGACAATTCACAGAACTGCTTCCAATAGAAACAGCTCCAGATTTGGGTCATTTTAAACAAATTAAGATTAAAAATATTCCTACCAAACTCTTCTGGGCTTTGAAATTTCCTAAAATGTCCTTAAAATGGAGGATGTAGGTTGGGTCTCTGTAGACACTGATAATTTTGTTTTGTTGGGTTAAAAGTTTTAACATTATTGCAGGTTTTAGAATCAAAACGCAGATTCTAATTTTATCAAAGAATCAGAATCCGGTTACCTATTTGTTCGAATGATCTATACATTACTGGGAGGATTGATCTGGGATATATGTTTATTGTTTATATGCGAGCCTCCAGACCACCAAACTAAACATATTCTGATCTATTGTTCCAACTAATCTAGAAATCATAAGAAGGATTAATTTTAGATATTTTTCTTGACCACATTAAACACAACACTGCCTTCATATAAACAGTGACTTTTAAGCTCCAAGGGTTTAATTCATAGAACGATTAATGGGTGTATGAATAGTAGCAAGCTGGATGAGGCATTCACATTTGTGGACTAATGAGAGGTAACTAGTGGTAACATAGGATTTTTATCTCCATTAGATCCCTGATCTTTGCTATCATTGTTATGGCATCACTTTCTTCACTTAGGTGCTTCTCGTATATACACCAACTGATTTGGCCAGAATCTTGATAATTTGTTAGCACAATTGGAGTGTCTCACGTTGACCTCAAACCGCAGTGAAGCCCGCTAGATAGCCATAATGCTATTCGGGTCTATGGGACCCCGTACATTATAAACCAAGAGAGTTTATATTGTTACCTGTTATATGATTTGATGGCTGGTTTTCATTGCTCTTCAAAAGCAGAGAAATTGTAATGTTTGCAAACATGGGAAATTTATGCCATTTTGAGGCAGCGTAAACACAATTTTACTGGTAATAAATCCCCTTATCGCAGCCATCATGTTGACGGGATGTAAAATTGTTTTGTCGATGAATTTGTGACTTGAGGTCATTGAGTAAGCAAGATGTCACGTGTGGACGTAGACAAAGATTATGCGATCCACAAAAACTCCTGTATTGTTGATTGTAGCGTGAGAGTATGATGTGGAGTTGAGAAGATTCACAAAGTTGGTTCTTGGGTGTCCAGCTAACACGGGTGGCGTCTAGCCCCTTTCTCGTTACCAATCACCTCGCGTTCGTCCGCACGCACGTGACAAGCTGCCTAAATAATTAAAACCACACATGTGTAGTCGAACAGATGACTGGCACAGATCCTTTCACACTTCTACGTTTCCAATCTTCCAGTAAGTAGAAGCTAACTGGCCTTCATGGAAGAACTGAGGTGCTTACATTTACATGATGATGCACGTATATTACTGACACCAGCCAAGTACCAGTTCTAAAGCCCATTTCCATTGGAAGTTGTCCCATAAAATGTATCCAACCCCTCCGCCCGGTAATGTAGAACAATTCAACTTTGGATCACAAGGACTTATGAACGATTGAAAACCATTGCGGTATTTTTCAGATTTTACCTCTTTTTGTGTAATCCTAAAAGCTGAATTAAACCGCCAGATGTCCAATGATCTAATAAAATTAAATGTAACGATTAAGGGTAGTCGATGAAATGAACGAATTGTGTCAAATGTACATATTTACGTTGAAATCGACATTTTTGCCAAAATTGACGAAAAATGAGTTTGACATCGGATTATGTATCTTTGTTCCGGCCTCCTCGCCTCAAATAGGAGATTTTGAAGGTTATAAAATTAAAGATTCTCAAAATCACTTATTTGTTGAGATCCGATGCCAAACATTTTTTGTTGCCATTCGATTTTTAGTTTATTCAGGATTCAATCCTGAAAATTTGTCAGATTTGACATTTTTTCCTTTTCAAGTTTGTTTTCCATCTGTAATGTCTATTCGATAAACGTTCCTTTTGAATCAGAACGAAATGAAATTTAATGCTCTTTTAAATGTCTCTATCAGAGTTTAAGTTACTTCTTCAATTAACGTCGTGAAAACGGAAAGATGTTATAACTGAAAAAAAAAAAACTGGAAAACTATTCAAAAATTAAAAACAAACATTCCTTTTTTGCAACCTCGTTTGTATGTACGATCCAGTGATCAGCAGGAAGCAACAAGATCCTGAGTGTTAAGTTGCAGAATTGTTGACAATATGTAATTACCATAGTTTTAAATGGTTTGGGTATACGTTTTAGGTGTCAACTCAACTCTTACAATCCACTCTTGGTTACTAGGGTAATGAAAATAACTAGCTGGTGAAACTGAGTATGATTCGGTGATCAGCAGAAAACAATAGGGTCAAAATTGTTTAGTAGGTGAATTGTTGACAGTACGTAGTTACCCAAACTTTACATGGTACGTAGGTACCAAACATACGTTTTGGTATACCCATCGATCTTTCTCAATCTACTGTGAGTTCCTAAAGTCCTCAAAATTTGGTATATTCTAACTTGCTTGGTAAAATGGGGTATGATCCGCTGGTCAACGGAAAACGCTATGGTCACAAGTGTTAAGTTGCAGAATTGTTGACAGTCCGTTGAGAGGGGGGGATCTCAATTTTCAATGATTCTCTCAATCATTCTCCATTGTCCGTTATCGATATTCCTCCCTTAATTTTCCTATCTTTCGAAATGACTTATAGGTAATGTATTACATAACAGTAGTTAAAGTTTTTTTGGGGGGCTCCAAATGAATATCCATCCATCTTTTTGAATCCACTCTTTGTTCCGAGGGTCCTCTACAATCCAGTGATCATCAGGAAATACTAAAGTTCTAAGCGTGGAATTCCATAGGTGTTGACTCTTCATAATTACGTTTGAGTATACGTTTCATGTATCCAATCAACTCTCGGTTTATAGGGTGCTCAAAAGGGTGTATAATATAACTAGCTACGTAAAATTAAGTACGATCCGGTGATCATTAGGAAATAGTAAGGTCTTAAGCGTGAAACTACACAAATGTTGACAGTTTGTAATTACACAAAGTACCCTCGGTTTGGGTATACTTTTCATGTACCCAATCAACTCCTGGTTCCTAGGGTCCTCAAAAGGGTGTTTGTTATAACTCTCTGGTTCGGTGTGAGGGGCTGACGAGAGATGGCGCTAGCGGTTGCATTATCGAACTGGATTCCCCCCCCCCTTCCCACCCTTTATTTCCCTTCTCTTTTTGAGCGCTTTTCGACGCCCACATCCCCTCTCTCTCATCACCTTCCTTTCCTACTATCCAAGACTCACTGATCCCTCCCATTCCGCTGTTCTATTTTACGAGTTTCCTCTCTCGCTCTTTCGCTTCGCTTCGCTCTTCCCCCATCTAGAGCTTCTGCCGGGTCGTATCCTCGAATAACCTTTCACATTCAGGCACCCGACGAAAATCTTCATGCGTCTTCCGAATCGGCGGCGCTATGGGTCAAATCAAAGGGTTTCTCATCGCAGTGTCTCAATGAAAGATTTCCACGATTTGTGGCCCGTTGGTTCGTCGAATGCGTATAAATAGGGTACCTACTTAATGCGAATAGATACCATTTCCATGTATGTATGTTTGTTCACACCCAAAGCCCTTAAATTCTCAACCGATTTGGATCGAGCAGGTCTTAAATTGTTCGTAGGAATCTCCCACTGGCCCCGTTAAAAAAACAGTTGAGGAAAACGTTGATATTTTGATAACAGCGATAGAAAATGTAAAGGAAAGACTATTTTTTCCCCATTTTCGGGCCTCTAACTTCTTTGGCTACGGCAATGAAATTTGATCGAGAGCACTTCGTGTTGCAGCGACAGTTCGTTCCTGGATCTGTAGAACACGATGGAACCATCAAAATTTGCCAAAAGATTCTGTATTCGCCTAAAAATCACCAAAAATATGAAAATCGCCATTTAATAGTTAACCTTCTGATCTGTGATAGATACCTCGTACAAGCCGATCACCAACAGATGGTCTACCACATCTGTGAATCTATATCTAAATCACATCTATTTATCAAGATCAACAAGTCAGAGCCAGAATCTGTAATCACGAATAAATCAAATTTCTTAGGCAGATGAAACAAATAAAGTAAAAAATAAAACGCATGTAGGTGTGTCTAAATGGTAGGTACGTACAATAAAATTCATCTGCCTATAAAATATAAGTTTCTAGAAAAGCTTGATTTTATTTATGCAAAGCCCTAGTGTCAGTCCATAATTTTATTGATATTGGCCGATTCGATCGTTGAAATTGTAGAAGTATATCGATAGTGTACCTACCCAAGAATGTATATCGTTTTATATACAGACTTTCGATGTGTGAGGGGTACGTAATAATAGAAATGTCTTACAGAAGTTTTGGTAGTGATTAATGAAATGTTAATGTCTTTCCCCAGTCTCTAAACATACTGAAATGTTAATCAAATTCTGCAGATCTTGTGGTTATTTTTTTGTTTGCCCAAGGAGATGTATCCAATTATGAAAATACTACAGAAAAAAAGGAAATCAATAGCAGGTCTTCAGCAAAATCAGATAGATTTTGTATGGATAGAAATATCACCGTTTCGAGGTCGGCAATTATTTCGGCAAAGTGTATGTTGTTACTGGGAAACTCTCACTCCACCCTAAGCGATCAAGACTTATTCCAGCTTAAAGCTAGTTACCTCCGTGTTATTGGCGTATGAGCTTAACAGTAATGAATTTGTTCGAGTCGCGCGCTTCGGGTGCCGTATGCGTTCTACTTCGGTTTCCAGCTTTGGACCGTGTTGACAGAATAATGTCAACAACTGGTTGCTTTCACGATTAGAGCTCAAATTCTACCAAAGCAAATGAAAACCAAGTACAACTTGTTCTTAGTCCTTTTAACTTCAGTCTTAGTTGTTCAAATCGGTTGGGTCGATGCCACCATGATTTCAGTGCAGTTTTAGCGTAGAATACGCTTTATCCATGTACTAACTATCCGAAAAGTGTCACGCGGGAGTGGAACGAAAAATGGTATGGTATCCAGGAACGAAAACGGTGACGCGAGACCAATAAACATAAGAATATTTACATCCATGTGTAGTAGTTGCGACAAACCCGTTTGAAGTGAGTCATTTTATTTATGTAAATCGGAGTTTCAGTCGTTCGCGAATCGTCCTTCGGTTCGACAATGAACGTTCGATGATCATCGTTGAACGTTCAGCGTTCAATCGAGGCTAAAGCGTATTCTACGTTCCTATACTTGTGGCAGTAGTCTCTAAATAAAAGCAAAAGGGGGCCCAGGGGGCTTGCCCCCTGGCGAGGCGAGGAGCGCCGAGTTTTGTCACGGTATCAAGCAGCGATTAAAACTTTAGCGTTTCTACGTCGGTGCAATCTAGTTGAGGAGGCCGGGAATGCAGACCCGTGTCATAAATGCGGCCGGACTGATAGAGGAAGGAGGAAATCGGCAAAGTGGGCCATTTTACCTTCGTTGCACTAAACAAAGTTGCCGGGCAACACAATTAGTACGCTAGGGAATTATTTCTCTCACTATTTATTTATTTATACATATATACGGGCAGTCAACCGCCCAATTCTACAGAAATTATTTAATTATGTAACACTTTTCTACTAGGTATCCGAAGGAAACTATAGGTATCGACCAACCATTTCATAACAACCAACCTAAGAAAAACAATGATCCCAGGAGAAACAATTACACGGAAATACACTAGAAAAACAAAGATAATAATTATAATTATTATAATTATTATAAGAAGAACATTAACACCATCGAAAAGCTTTTTTAATGGAATAGATTAGTTCGTGAAATAGATCGAAATTACTTGACACTACAAATCTGTTAAACGACCTTTGGTCTCTATGGATAGGGTTATTGATCAGGTAGTTTGTTGTTGACGTGGGGGCGTAGAATAAAACGTTATTTTTGGTATTGTAGGACGGGGAATAAAAATTTATCATCTGAAGTAAAGCTGGGGAATCTATTTGGTTGTGAAATAACTAATATAAAAAAATAAAATCAGCGGCTTGGCGGCGTCTTTCCAGACTGGCAATTCCATTTTGCCTTGGAACATCAATATGATGAAAATCCGACAAGTCAGCACACTGCCTAAAAGATAGATAACTTGCGAACCTACGCTGGATTTTTTCGATACGTTCAACGGCATTAGCATAGAAGGAGGACCCCACTACCGAGCAATACTCGAGATCCGGATACATCCGTACTTTTCATTTGTGATATAAATGTAAACAGAAGCGTGAACTACGGCGTGGCGCATGTCGGTATTTAAATAACCAGGGAGACACATACCAACGTCAACTACCAACTGCACTACGATGACCCATGCGCTGGAGCGTATACCCAAAATATACAGAGTGTCCCAGGAGTTATGCAAAATCCGATTGCTGCGTGTTCTATAACTCATTTTCGACCAAAAATAACACTTAGCAATTTTCCGCCAGAGGTATCGTTTTCGAGCTATTCGCGATTTAAGATTTTTCCCGTGTTTTCGATCTTAAGTCATTAAAACTGTCATAACTCCCGCAATTTTGGAGATAGCTCAAATTTGATGATACCGTTGGAAAGAGCGTTGAATTTTTTATGTATTAGATGTCAGAAAACTTTTTTAAATTGCGTTGAAGATGTGCGATTGCTGCGCGAAATGGCAGTTTTTTTAAAAAAAAAAAAAAAAAAAAATCGCCTGTTTTTCATCTCGCCTAGAAACCCCATGAATGCTTGACTCAGAACTGTGCAGGCCTGGTAAAACGTGCGTCAAAATGTCAGCTTTCCAACGGTGTAGTCGTTTTGGTTTTTAAAAATATTTTTAGCTACTTAAATGGTGTTTAACTGCAGAAAAACGTGTGTTTTTTGTTAAAACTGAGGTTTTTCCAAAGGTCTCAAAGATGAATGCAACTTATCGCAGTCGAAATGAGTTGTAGAACACGTAGGAGTCGGATTGTGCATAAGTCCTGGGACACCCTGTATCACTAAAAAAGACGTAATGTTTGAAAATTGGGAAAGCTACGGAGGAGGCATTGTCTTTGTCAGGGGCACGGATATGCAATGACCCGCACGACCGCTCGGTCTTGAAGGAGGGGTTGCTTTGTGCGCCGTGTATTCCTAACTCCAATCTGATTTGGCCGTAGCATTGGGTGTTGCAATGTTGATAATTTGTTGTTTCTGACCAAAATCAGTTTTAGTAAAATGTTTATTGACTCGAACATGTTATCCACTTGTTGGACAATGGTAAGATATTGGGGTTTAAATCGAGTTCATACAAAGAGTTAGAGTTTAAACGAGATTGTTAAGATTTAAATTAATAAATAAATATTTAAAAATGAAAAATGAAAATGAATTTAATTAATGAAAACGTTCGTTTGTGATCAGCGTCTACGGCATTTCCAAGCTGTCCAGCCAAAGTCAGGATAATCGAAGATCAGAGAGATAGCTACTGTTTGTGTTCATTTACGATTGATTGCGATGATTTGCTTGCAGTTGAGTAGCTATACCACAAGTGAGTATGTTGACATGATTGTTGTGTACGGTTCTGCATAACGACATATTTCCTCATTTTAACTGCCCGGAATCTGCATATGTACAATGAATTGAAAAGTACTTAGTACTTGGAAATGACAAAAACGTAATTATGAAGTAAGTATGAATGGTAGAGCGCTTACAAAAGGATAAACAACACCCTAAAGAACGCAATTACAATCAGTTTGTAATGGATATAAGCATGGAGCACTACAATTTCAATACTGTTCTTGAGGGATACCTGCAGGCTCAGGTTTTACTCTCGTTCAGCCCTCTTCAGTGGATCGAACCCTCAGGGAAGGAATTCCGAACAGGAGCTAGTTCACTTATGTGCCATAGGATCTGAAAAATGCGTTACCGAATCGATCCTTATGGAACTAAAAGCATGGAAAGTTTCATCCCAGCATCGTATTAGGGCAGCGTTTTAGTACTTTGTTCCCCACTGATAATTATTATGTAGGAAGTGATTGGACGGTAGCTCCGCTTTGAAGTAGCCGCAAAGTCATCAAATTCTGAACTCTACCACGAAACAGCCTGTAATTAGGGCAGCCATGTATGGATACCGCCGAGAAAGAATCACTAGCGCGATCGTGGGTTATTGCAACAAGTTTCGCTTCTTAGTTGCTACCTACCTACCATATAGAATTTGAAGATTACAAAGCTCTCACTGCCGTGAAATATTACCCCAATTAACCGATATCACCACTAAGTTCTTTGATAATCATCAGAGTGTTCAATGTTCAATCAAAATTCAAGTCTTACAAAGTTAGTCGTATACAGTTCGTGAAAGGAAAGTTGGTATAATTCCCATCAACCAATCATAGATCCATAATAAAAATCCCCACTAGCACGGCATGTTATAGACCTTTATGAATAATTTTGATTTTATCAGGCTTCCATTGGTTGTATAAGTTTACACAAAATTGACCCAATATTGACCTGGGTTTTTTCGGGATTGAATGGATTAATGTTAGTTTACGAAACTTGTAACAAGTTTTGCAATACTTTTCAACTTGTAGATCCACTAATGAAACAGGTCTCTGCCGTATAAAATTATTCCACATGCTTGATACTTCCACCACATTCTTTGAAATCAGCAAGCACAATCGAAACTAATGTCAGCTGAAGAATATGAGAAGTATTGTATCTAGCCTTGATGAATTAATCATTGCTTTCGAATGTTAACATTTTATGTTTCCGAACTCTTAATTCTGGTCATTAACCATGTATCGCCCATAACTTGTACGATTTTAACCCGATACCCATGGAAATTCGATGTTTGATTCTTTGAGGAGAACAGATTTTTTGGTGTTGCAAGTTTAAATTCCCTCTTAAAATTAGTAAAAATTTAATTTTGACCCCATAATTTTTGGTGTAACATTCAACTATGACATTTGCTCACATCGCATCGTGCGAAACACACACTAACTTTGTTTTTTCATGGGGGTACCCCCTTTTTTTTACCCAAATCCGTATCCTACGCTCTATTTCATGAAAATTCACCTCTCATTTGGTTTTTTCGGCCGTGAGCAACACATTTACGAGTAGCTGCCCAATAACTGATATGGTGGAAACGTGAATGTTTGCAAACTCGAACTGTATACCTGCAATTTTCATTGTTTTTCAATTTTCTAAATTTGAACGCTTTCACGCTCGAATCTGTATTGGAAAAATCAATGAAAATCAAGAGCGTTGTGCATGATCAAAATCCAGGAGTGCTGTCTCAACATGGATTTCCATGATGTCGATTTCAAAACATTTCTTCAAAAAATTTTGATCCATTGGAATTGCCTCGTATGTTACAAAATTTGAAAAGGAAGACAACCCTTTTCTGGAATCCTGCAGACTATAATAATAACAATTCAATCTCGAAAATCTCTCGAGTTACAGTACTCAATCCGTTTCATCAAAGATGCGAAGCCCATTCGAGGTTGTTAGGGAAGGCCACTACTTCCTTGCCCTACAGACCTCCACAAATAAAGGAAGAAGAAAATAAAAACTAAGGAGAACGTATGCCCCATAAAATTTTTAAAGACCCTTTAGGCGTTTAATGGCTCGTGAACTGCCTCTCTCTCAGTGAGAAGTACTAATCATTTTTACACCTCGCAAGATGGGGGTAGTAGGGGCCAGCAGGGCCAGGTTGCTGGTATGTTCCGGCAATATATATTTTTTCGTGAATGAGAAACGACGCGACGAAAAGCGAAAGTGAGTTTTAGTGGAAGCGGTCTCAGGGTAGCTCCTTGCAGCATGCCCGCAGTTACGACGGCGTCACTTAACGGAATGAATCATCGGGCGGGAACGCCGGAGGCTTTTTACAGCCCTGTGGAATCGGCATAAAACAGTAATGCGGGCTTCCCCACTAAAAGGTCTCACAGAACCTCAGGATGTCCCAATTAAACGATTTTTATTCAATCTATTCCATCAGGGAGACATGAGGAGGACATATTACTCGTTCGACTAATGTCCTGTATGCCTGATCTTATAGTTTAGATAATGCACTGTGTCAGTGAAAACAGGGCAGCATTGAGTATACATAAAACAACACAAGGTAATAAAAGACTTGAAGGTAGCCTGTTACCACTTGGCGATTCAGTGTAAAGTACCGATGCAAGCTTCGCCACTAAACGGTTCTCATTAACCTCAGAATACTCTAGCTATTGTCTGGTTCGTTGTTGGGGAGTTTTGAAGCCGTAAACCTCAGAATCCCTAAAATACTTCATGTACATATAATAGTATATAATAAACTTCGAAACCTCGAGCATTGTATCTGGCCTCATCACGGTAATATCCTAAACATGATTGAATTGTGACTTACAGTTCAACAATAACATGTTTTATAATGTTGCCAGTTGAAAGGTAAAAAAAGAACAAACGTGAAACCCATCGTTCAGGATGGTTTGGAAAAGAAAACTCATGACGTTTTCACAATCTCTCCGCTACGTAATTGGCAAAAACTAAGATCTGGAGAAACCGTTGCAAAACACTCAGATTAGGAGTAGGCTGCTTGCGCTGCCCCTTCCAGACCCAGAACAACCAAAAAGCTGGTTGCCTGCATGTCCTTCTGTTACTTCATTTCCAAAAGTCAACTTCTTACACAAACCTTAAACTCTACTGTCCCAGTTCATCACGGTCACCTCCATACAAGATATTTGCTGATTAACCCCTGACATCAATAATTTTATTGCCCCAACATATTTATTCATCATCGTCTGAGAAGAAATTGCCGAACGTGCCAATAACCACTTTCCCGAAGTAACAAAAAACAGCTACTAATCTCTCAACTTCCTACGCGATTAGGGAGACAAAACAATTCCCTGATATTCAACAAAATAAGTCCGAAAGATTGTCTTCCTTTCAGGTCCGTGCCTCTACGTCTATTCCAACCATCATCCACTGTTTCTCTTGGCCCTTCACAAATTTTTAAGCTTTATTCTACGGATCGTTTTTTGTACCAAGCATTGTAATACCTTTTCATTGGTATTCTCCTTTTCACTCCGATAAGTTGATGACATCCACAATTCCCACGAATGCGGTAGATCTAAGTGATCTTCAACCTCCTGATATTCCCTTTACAAACTTTTCATTCGGCTGTATGGGAGTTTCATAAATAGTACTCTAAAAACCCTCTCCATTGAATATATGAAACCTGTGGCAAAGTTGATGGCCAACAATGCTATGTAACTTCTAACAACTATGTAACCACAAATTCGCAATGCAAAATAAGATACAATTCCAGCTCAACGTTTCTGCAAAGAGCGTGCCTTTTCTCCCAAGTTTACCCTAATTTTCTGTACACATTCAAACGAGCGTATTCGGTAACATCAAACGTAATCTTCTGCCGTCAAGTTGTACGGAAAACTCACGGCAATCTCAACCAGGTATGTTAACTATCTCTCAGGCACCACTGGCTTTATAGTGTATACTACACAAAACAGAGTTCCGGATAAAACAAACATCGAAGGGTAAAACTAACACACATAAGATTGTTTACCGATCGATCTGACTTGCTATTAACATAAAACCGCTTGTTAATAGGCTTCCTCTTGTAAATAATAGGTTTAAAATTTACCAAAGAAAAAAATCCGATATCTTCAGTTCTTGAGGCTATAAATATTACAGGTAGTAGTTAATAAGCGTTGAGGGAATGCCAATTGAATGCCTGAATGGTCTTGGAATGTTTTCACTTATCATCAATTAACAAAGGAGATTGTTTTCATGAATAACATGCTTTGTTTTCTATCGCCCGTTGGTTAGTGGTTCATATTGCAAAGGCAATTAGGATATAGTGTTGGGCTGTTCGTGGGTTTTACATCCATTTTAGCTTCAGTTAACGTTTTAACATCTGGGGATTTCAATGAAATCAGGTCAGAGTGGAGGCAGCTACACATGTGAGCTGCGAGTATTTCCAGGGACAATCATATATGTCTATAATACGAAAAGGTGGAATGTGATTGCGTTTGTGAGTATCCTTCCTCCGTGGTAATTGCGAAGGATGCGCGTAAGCTATTCAGCAGATGATCACGGTCAACCCCAACATTAGGAGTTATGAATACTTCAAGCAAAGACTATCGATCGACTACTTTCTACTACAACCACGTTTGTACGTTCAAACAAATACTAAACATTCCGCTATCTACCTATTGCTGTCAGTCACTTCGGAAGATGATTTTTTTTCGCATCTGTAGCTGCAGACCATTCTGAATAACTTTTGTTTCGTATCTGAATGTCTGTCTGTCTTTTTAAGTGGCTGTCCGTTTGACCACAGATCCTTGTAAGAAACTTAATTCGCTCAGTTGTCATCCGATCTTTATGACATTTCCAGGGGAAATGCGGGATTAGCTCTAGATTGGCCCCTATGACCTCAAATCTCAGAAGTCAACTCTTCACTCTCTTCATGCTCAAACAGAATTCACCAATCATTGTTCTTTTAGATTTAGTGGTTCAGTCGCTCTCAAATTTTCGAAATAAACGGGGTTTACCATTATCAAGTAGTTTATTCGCCGTAGAACTAGCGCGATAGATTCGCAATAGTATCTCTCCAAAAGTGGTTGATATCTGTGGGGAACATGCTCTACTACTGCGATTAAGTCCTGGTAGTAGAAATCATGGCCATAAGAACTAAGTTGACCAAAATGTGAAATACCATCATATTACTGAATGGTAATTGATGCCAACTCAAGGATCAACTGTTGGAACCACAGAGTGTAATTACTCTAGTACCAGCAGACATTGGAACCAAATAGGTCAGTTGGCTGAATCGGTCACACAACTCTCCGATTAACTCGCTCTTCCACCTTAAATTGAGACATCCAACATAGATATTAGGAGTCAGATTACTAGCACAGGAATAATTAAGAATGATGACAATGCTGGAACCAAAGAGTGTTATTACTCTAGTAGCAGGCATGGGAACCAAACAGTCCAGATGGGTAAATCGATCACAAGCCTCTCCGATTCACTATTACTCTATTCACATGATTTGTCGATGGACCGTCGCTCAATATACAATGTAGTTGAGTTCAACATCAACTAATATGAACTGTGAAGGATGATGGTGGATGACCTTCGAAATTACAGTTGCTTGCATTATTGTTGCTTTGAACACATGGATTTTCATTAACTTCTAAAGAAAACGAAAAATTAGGAAGCAGTACCTCAGTCTCTTGCAGATAGTTGATGCAGCAATCGTCTATGCCGTGCGGGGGTTGCATGTAGACTAGGAGGAAAAAGTTCTGCCCGGAAAGAATATTCAGCTGTTCAGAAGGGGAGCCCTCTCCGTTCTCCCTCACAATCTCGTCGAGTTCAGCATGGCCATTCCCGAGCTCTGACTGCATCGGACGCCTCATGTTTCTAGTCACCCTCCCTGGCAGAGCAGATGTCTACAACTCCACACCCCCTTTTCGCCCCAATCAACCTCACATGGAGGCTCCAATTTGATTTCCACCATTTGTTCCCACTGTTTAGTTTCTCCTCGAGCTATGTATCATTTGCGTTAGCAGTAAACGGGACGCTCTTTTATTTCCGCTCTATAAATTTTTCGAGGGGGATGATGGAGATGTTTTAGTTTTCTATTATTTCGCGACTGAGTCAGATGGGTTTGCCAAGAACTTAGTGTATAAAACATCTAATCAGATGAGCTCTACTGGAGCTTAATCGAGTTTGCCTACTTTACCACATAATGTACCTATATGGGGCCCCTGCTTGTGAAATAATACAAAAGCAACTCCCGAGAGTACGGTAAGTTCATCCATTTCCTATTTTTTCCGTCTGTTGGTGGGTATACAGAGTACGAAAATTTATCAAACTGGAATGACTAATATATTCCTCAACAAGGGCTTTATATTTATTTTTCTGGTAGAGATGATGATAAAATTGGGCAGCGATTAGATCCGATTTAGTGTTGAACAATATAAAGCCCCTTTGGTAACAGAGGTGGATATAGAAGGGAAAGTGCAATTAATCTATGCTATTACTAATTTGAAGGCATTGCAATTAATAATAGTAAAGGGAAACCACAAATTGCTGGCACCAAGAAGGGCGAAATAAGCATTATTTTTCATCTCAAATCAAAATATATTTTCTCAGTGTGTTATTAGGTTTGGAAGAAATTATGAAAGTGAATCGCGAGTCATGCCCAAGTATGACATTCGTTAGTATTCAAATATAAATTGAGCTCAAAGTTAGAGGTTATATCGGCTGATACACCCTCCAATCTCCCTCCCGATATCGATCTAAAAACCTTCGAGGTTCGTTCTACAACTAGACTAAAATTGGGATGTAACAAAATAAGAATCACGAAAATCGGAAGTATATAGACTAAAAAACGATGAAAAAATTTTTATATAGTTATTTTATAAATGAAACTCCTATGAAAGACGGAGAATCATTAAATAAAAAAGTAATTTAAATAAATGTAGGGAGAACACCCACGTTTACAAGATACCAACCCTAGGGATAGAGAAGTTGAGGAAGATGGAATAGGGAGATATGGGTGAATATAGTGCCCCTATAAAATGACCACCAGTTGAGGTAGGAACCCAGAGGAAGGTTCCTCACCCCAGCCGAAATGTCCAAATCGAGAAGGTCCGAGCACTTTTCCCGCATCACACCCCACGCCAGGGCAAAGTCGCGGCCATGTCCTTGATGTTGGACGGCTTCATCTCCCTTTAGGTCAGATACCGCATGCCGCAGATTATTTCTATTCCATTTACTTGTTTAGCACCCAGGTCCATTCCGTGACCACGCTGCCAGATACCTGGCTTCTTAAGATTGCCACTCGGCTTATGATACAGTCTCTCTTTCGAATACCCACCAGCTGGATGACCGCACCATGACGTGAAATGCGGTTACCGTGAGTCCGTGGACGGTGCTTGCCTTTATGATACAAGTTCCCATTTTTACAACGACGCTCACGTCAAACTGTTCAACGACTGCCTTTAGAACATCTCATTGCGTTGACTGATACATCCACCCGGTCAAGATGAAAAGTTGGTAGTCGCGGGCCCCAACGCCCTTTGAAGCCCATACTTAGTGCATGCATACTCTCTCACACTGTTGAACGTACACTTTTTTTTTTGCATTCTGTCATAGGCTATTCTCATAGGCATAGGCATAAACTATTGTCATAGGCAGCCCTCTATTGATGTAGCCTTGAATTAGACTGACCCCTTACCTAAAATGTTGAAGTTGAGTGGAGGAATGATGTATTGACTGGAGAAATGTTCATTTTAACCTAGCAAACATTGAACTTGTCTTGAGATATGTTGAGTTGTACTTGAGGTATGTTGAATTTGAGATGGAAAAGGTTCAATCGGACATGTCGAATTTGAATTTGACTTGAGACGTGGACTGTTGAAATAAAATGTGTCGTGTAATTTTCAGGAGGTCAGTAACACTCAAGGGACGCAATCGTCTTTCACGCGGTGGACCTATGTTCGATTCCCTCGATTCGATTTTCCAGTGAATTAAGTAATAGCTACAAACATTTAGTTTTTTACCATATAGTTGTACTTACTGAAATAACCGGACACGTTTAAATGACATAGCATATAAAAATGAAGAAATTCTTGAAATGCTTTCCAGTGGTTAATTATAGTTTTTAATATTATTCCACTGAGAGAAATGTAAAACATAATGTAACGGACCAATCTAATCCAATTTCGTGTACTCCAGAGAATAGTAAATTGATTCAAGTTGGAATGTAATATTGTAATAAAAGCTCAAAGTTACATACCAATTTACTTACATCTGATGAGATGACGGCTTTAGTGCAGTGCAGCAAGCAGACATGATCTCATGTTGCGTGAAGAAGTAGAACTGGCTTCGGAGGGAGTTCCTCCTTGAATCCTCAGGTCTCATCCCATTGGGCGGCCACGTGGAATTTAGTCTCATTAGCGTGAAAGATCTGGGAGTGGAAAATTAAAATGTTAATACGGTCGAATGATAATTCTGTCGGGAGCTGTTGAATAAATACTCTGTTTTGTGGTTCCCTAATTAAAATCCTCCCTGGCGGAGGAAGGGTTACGGAAATTTGTGGTGGTTCACTTGCCCTAGGATTTGAATAATGTTTAATGAGTAGTTCACGTTCACCTTGTGTGAAGATTGCTCGTAAAACAAGCTCTTTAGGTGCGTTAATATAAATCATCTTATTGAAAAAAAGAAAAAAAATCCGACTCCTCAATGGATCGCCCTGCATTAATACATTCAGAAATATGAAATGGAAAGGATCTCGATGATTTATTAGATCTGTTTGGTTACGTGTGGTAGAGAAATGGTACTTAACTGATTATTTTTAAAATTTGATTATCAATACTGATATAGGTATAATGATAACATCAGAGCTTTTGTAAACATATATCTGAAGCGTACAGGTTTTCTATGCTTTAGGATGGAAGATGGAGATTTCATCTGCTTGTGGGACTATCATATGTCCAAGTTGCCCCAATACAGTAAAAAAACCAACTTTTTTGGTGAAATTTCTTTTTTATACATAACTATTAAAATATTTGTTGAATGTTTGTCATTCGACCCGTATGTCATCCGAGGATGGCAACTTGAAACGTATCAGCTGAAATAATAGAACGTGGAACATGATTCAATTTCAAATTTCACTTATCTTTCTGGTTTAATTCACAACGTCGCTGCTAATTAATCAGAGGTAACTGAATGATGACGAATTTGTGTAAGCTTTCTATTGCCAGTTTTGGCAAGCTTTGAAATTTGAAATTCTTCGCAGGCATCAACGGAGATCTCAAAAACACAAAACAGATGGTAATCGAAAATTAATACCTGTATTATCTTCAGTATACTGGAAGGTGTTTCGGTGAATAAGTCATTAATCATATACGTTACCTGCATTGTTTGACTCATATCCCTCAATAAATATCCTAACAATTTAATTCATAACGAAGAGTCTCATGAGCGTGTTGTTTACTCGCGATATTTTCCATGAATGAGAGTCCAGTAACATACATTGGACAGAGTGCACTCATTTCCGTTTATAATGTGCTTGTTCCAAAATTATGAAATGGCATCGTGCCAACCGGAGCAATACTTGGTCCTGATTTCTGTGTATTTGCCAATGATTCATGAATAACGCGGGGGTCAGTTTAATATGGAGAACTGATAACCAGATTGTTCCGTAACAGAACATGTGCATTATCTCAAATAAAGTATTTATTCTTGAATGATGTGATGGATATAGTTGGTTGGCCCTTCCCGATTTTAGAATCGTAGCCTTGGGAGATGAATTATACATTTTCAAGCGTCTGTGTCATCCTCTGAGCGTGGTGGAGCTTTATCACGGCATACACCTCAATGGGAGGGACAACAAACCATTCCACCACCTCACATGGTAGCAGAGCGTGGTTACGACCACTGGGCGTTTTAATATCAACTATCCTGACGCCCCTAATTACTATTAACTAAACCCCTTTAATAATCATCATATCATACCCCAGTCATTTTTATTGACAGCCCCTCCCCCCTCCTCAGCTTTTGTCGTTTGGGTCTTCATCTGAACGAGGCGGAGCATTATTACCGCATCCACCTCAATGGAAGGGGCAACTATACCATTCCATCACCTCACAGACCTGACAAACTCCATAGATTCGTTGTTCTTTGGGCGCTTGGATCTTTCTCAAAATGCCCGCTCACTCAAAGTGCAGATGAGTTTTTTTCTCACGGTATCAATCAATCTGCACTCGGGCAGAAGTAAGATTTGCTTAGCATCATTTGATAAGTTTCTCGTGCACGAGCTCGCTAAAATACGAAGAGGATTCAGGAAAGAACCGTTGAACAATATCATATCCATTTCTATGCAGAAATCACTACATTTTCATTGGATATTGATGAAATTTAGTGGGGATATGCTAGTCAAACTGCACCAACGGTCCAATGCTAGCTTAATCACTCAGAAACAACTATTTCACTCCTTGCACCAGCATCTTGGAATCTATTACACACCATTTTCTCAAGTTCTCGTTAGACACAAACAAATTAGCAGTAGTTGGTTTTGGTTTTAATGAGCCCCCTACCCATTTTGATTCTGCTATCAAGGAACCCGGCCTAGAAAGACCAAATACGAGAGAAACAGCGTGGCGAAGAAGAAGCGGAAAAAAAGAAGAAAAATGGGAGCATTCGATGGAAAAATTATGCGACCACTCATACAACGGACTTAGTCTGTTGGCGTGTTCCTTATCCCACCTCCCGAACAACCATATTCCCTCTATGTGCATATCGACAATCAATAGGATATTCTCGGAGAACCCCTCCAAGAAAGTCTTCCGAATGTTACGAAGAAGAGGGGAAAAATAAGAATCCTTCCAGCTTTCCTGCTAGGAATGCTAAGATAAAACGTCGCATGTCAACAAATTACGTTTCTTTATTTTTCCTCTAACCCTCAGACGCCTATACGAGGACGGGCCCCTTCTCGTCAACCTATCTACCCTTTAGGTTATACCCGTTCGGGTACGTCCTCCCACAGGATATACTGCTATTAGGTTCCTTTTTTTTCGTCTTGTAACCCTTTTCCGACAATAGTACGACGTCGATAAAATCGTAGACTGAAGCAACCGGGGCTTACTCGGGAATAAGTCTGGCCATTTTATTCGCTGTATTCCGAAGGACGATTTGCCATAGAATCCGCCTTATCGACCGTCACTATGTGAAAGGGTTCACAGAACGGAAGAACGTAGCATCAGCGCAGGAGGTCAATTTAGCACGTTTTCGTATGAATTCAGCCAATCAATCAAGTACCACAAATTTAAACATGATTTGTTTTAGTACGTTTAATAATAAAATCAGACGTCTTCCGGATTTAGGATAGAACCATGAATTTTCAGTTTATACTATTTCCACACCTTTGATTGGCTGCATATATGTGTAGCGGGTAGAATATCTCTTTATGGCTTCACGTTTACTGTTAGTGAATGGTTTTGAAGTGACGCGACTTGGATATGTCGGGAGCCATACTGCGTGGCATCACCACCCGTAATATTCACTACAAATTTCAATCTATTCAAGAAGAATGTTTCCTTCTAAGTGCTTATAATCGAATCGGTACTGGATATTAGTGTACGATTACTAGCTGACCCATAGAAACTTTGTGACAATTTCACATTCCTAATAAGCCAGCCGAACCTGGCGTTTCCCAGGAAAACTTCAATCCGCCACAATACTCGAAACAACGCCCATCGGACCAATGCGAACGCTAATCAGTGCTGCAATCTTATCGAAACACTGCTCGATTCAAATCAGAGCGATATATAGTGAAGCCGAGCCATACTAAGCGGCGCTCTTCACGGACAATTTATTGTTATTCTTCAGTCCTTTCAATCGCAATCTTTCGGATTCTAATTGCAATACGGCTCCATCGGAAAAGATGTGATCGTGTTGGTCGCGGCATGCCTTTCATAATGATTAAATCGGTACAATAAGCTAATTGAAACTAGAAACAATCAAATCAACGGATCAACTTCAAAATTCAACTACATATGTATTATAGACTAGGTATATGACTTTCAGCTGTCCGTTGCGTTAACAACAGAATAACCATTTTTTTACCGATAAAGTGATTTCAGCTGCGTTTCGGTATACCACGTTTTATGTTATCTCCCACGGAAGAGTGATAAAAAGTTACCTATGTTCTTCTCAAGATTGTAAGCTACCTCCTCACCAATTTTAGCCAAATTAATCCAGCCATTCTTGAGTTATAAATAATGTAACTAACACGACTTTCTTTTATATATACATATCAAATTATATTCCATCTCGTTATATTATACATATCTTACTGTATTGTATTACATACGTATAGGAAACCGATAATTATAATGCAGGTAAATGTCGTTGATAACTTTGAGAGTATCTTCATTTTGGAAGTTGTAGAAAATGAGGTTGTTGCAACGAACCAAGGAACATAGAAGCTACGGAACATGTTTCCACAGTGTTTACCCCTTCAAATGGTGTGGTGAAATGTATTGCAGGTACTACGTGCTAAATCTATAGCAAATAGAATGATGATTGATTCTGGAGATACACAAACTGATGTATTTCTGAGCAAGGAAACTCACGTGGGACCATTTACATCCCAAAACGTATATGGGTGATTCTCAGGAAAAGTGCGCCATTCGTGAAACGGGCGCTTTACAAGCGACTAAAGTGAGCTGGGCAGATTTTTTTTTCTTCTGGCAATTCATATGCCCTACCTTTTTCTTGATGCAAAGATTATAGGCCCTCCCGAGTAAACGTAAACCGTTCAAATTGAGTGATGAACGTGAAAAATGTCAGTAACGTGGGTGTAACCAAGTCAATTTTCGTGTATGCGACCATTCAGTACGGCCAAACCGTGAGGACTGAGAAAAAAATTTGCCAAACTGCAGTATCTGGATATGTATATCCATAATTTCTATGGTTTTCTAATTGAAAAATGCGTGTTCAGGTTTAGGTGTGAGGCTTCAAACTTTGTAATAGAATAATTTGTCAGTAGAGTGGGTAAATCGAAAAATGCATGCCAATTTCTCTCAGAGGGAAATTAGGGATTTTTTTATGGCTCATTCTTTAAAGAAAACCCTATACCAGTTGGCCGATAAAACTTCAGCACGGTGGAATTTTTATTCCAGTAAAGTGTCTCAATGGTATATCTTACATATCTTACAGTATTGTATTTCATACATTTTGGAAACCGATAATTATAACGCAGGTAAATGTCGTTGATAACTTTGATTTCAATATGAGTATCTTCATTTTTGGAAACTGATGAAGGATGAGGTTGTTAGTCAACGACCAGGACTTGTCATTTCGTGGCCAGAGGAACATACAAGCCACGGAACATGTTTCAAAATCGAAACCCTCCTGTAGTGTTTACCCGAATTCAAATGGTGTGGTGAAATGTATTGTCAATGGCTGTGGAAAATTCACGAGCTAAATCTAAATTTAATGTTATTAAGGTTTTAATACAAATAGAATGGTGATTGCTTCTGGAGATAAACATGTCACGATTGTCCATGTATTTCTGAGCAAGGAAAACTCGTTTAAACTCACGTGAAACGAAAAGATAAAAGACCATTTACATCCCGAAAATTTGGAGTAAATGTGCACTTCTGAGAATCAGCCATATTCCTGAAAACGCTAAGCTCTCACAGATCTGCGGACTCACGGATAGACACACACAGGGAGAGGCAAGCCAGTAATAAAAATGATTCAGAATGGTCTAAAATGCAAAATTCAAGTGGAAAATTTGACCTCACCACCTGGAAGTAGAAATGAATCTTCCTGTACCACTAAACATTACGTTAAGCAGATGGGTTAAGATAACTAAAATATTTAATCAATGATTTAAATTTGTGTTGTTCATTACTCACCAACTTCATCTCATTCTGGGTGAAGAACAGATCCATGCAAAGTCCGTAGTGGCATGGCGAACACAAACCACGTGCTATAGAAACCACAGCACCTGGCGTCGGAACAATTAAAGGCGACGAAACGGATCTAGAGAAAAAAAGAAAAGAAAAGAATTAAAAATGGAACGCGATCTGGTGGGGATGCCCCTCCTATCCAACTTCGGGGTCCTCTTAATAAATATAAATATTTAATGGACCACTGTCGAGAAGGCTGTCCTTCGAACCATTATGTTAATGTAGTTATTATTCCTACTGCATGAAAGCAATAAACATGAAGCTCTACGACATGATCCCTTCCCGATGTTTCCCTCCATCTCTTCGTCATGGCCGATGATAACGCCTGTGTGAGTTAAACCCCGTCCCGCCTCCTTCCGACCAATAAAAACAAGAGATCGCTTTTGTCTTAAGCCTTCGATCGAACGTTTCACCGTTGACCTCCTCGTTTTTTTCTCCTCGTGGATTTCAAATTAGGTGTCAGTCGATATTCTGAACGGATGAGCGCTTTATTTGTATCTGTCTTCATTGTGAACGTCTTCGCATAAGATGTCTTGCCCTATGGCGGCGCCCTAGAAGCGTTTTTGACCTTTGGATACCAAAGTCAGTAGCCTCAGAATCTTCGATATTATCGTCATCCTTTCAGAAATCCCAACAAATCAAAATATTTAGTACTTTATGGCCAAAATATTCCTTATAAACTTGCCGTTCTCCGAGTTTAATTGATTATTAAACAAAACAAAATACTACCACTTC
>JAVIWC010001363.1:0-264968 GCA_031894815.1 Creontiades dilutus | reverse complement strand
ATTCCGATTTTGTTTTAAAATATTCAACCCTTTACGGTAGGTCAGGATTCATGGAGGTGGTTGGACCAACTAGACTATTTTATTTCCACCCAAGTTTTATTTATGAAACTAGTTCATGAGCAGTTTCGGAGAAAAGCCTCGGACGGATTGCTCTTCTTGATTTTATGAATCTTGCTGTTAAGAATGTCTTAAAATGTAAACCAACTGACCTTGAAGGGATGTTGACATTTTTTCTTGGTCAATTTCGTACAAATGTTGATTAAAAAAATATTGAATAAATAAAACAAAAATTTATCTCTTATTTGGATTTTATATTTGTTTATTCAAAGTTCAAAAACGTTTCGTCAACAGGTAAGGACTATCTTGAAGAATTCTATCGTGGAGGTCTTAAAAATACTCGACGGTGTAGACTGGTTTAAGTTGTATAGGTTTTAAAGGCATTGACATAGTGGTGCCACCACACATTCTTCAGTTTGTTTGTTAAGGCTAAATTTTTAGTTTGTGGATTGTTATATTGTAATGTACTGTTCACTCATTTTTGTCCATATTCAACTGGTCATATTGTTTATTGATCTATTTATTACTAAAAACATTTGGTTAATTAATCAAAAATGAATGAAAATTTTGGGAGAGAGGGAAGTTAAGTCATAAATTGAATTTTGAATAGTGTTATGGATTTCCACTCCCACAGATGACCAAAATTTATCTTTGCTTGAATGTGATTTTATGCAAAAATTTGATTTCTGTAAATGAATATCGATTTAATAAACATGTTTTCTATCCATCTATCTATCTATCTATACTTGAAGAACGTTTTGTTGCCAATTGGGATTGATAGCCCTGAGTGTTGTCTTTATTTGTGTAAGGTGGAGGGGTGTTGACTCACCTATGTTGACAAGTTTGACACCGTCCTCGTGAACCGCCGTCAAGGCGGCCGTCACGTTCTCCAGGTAGTGATGCTGATTCACGGGCTTCTTGATCCAATTCGTCCGGAGCTTCTTCTTCTGTAGCACTTCCACTAAAGCACAGAGCCTCGTACCGTCGGAAAAGTCCACGGACAAATCCCGCACTTCCGACCCGACGCTCCGGAGATGCTCGTTGACCCAATTGCGGAAGGTGTGAGCTTGGATCTCGACCCAGAGATCTTCGTGGCCCTTGATGGCCATCCCTTTGGCGGCGTGACCCTCCGGGCTCCGGGCGACCAGCCCAATTTGCGATATCCCTTCGGGCTCAGACGCCATTATCCACCGTCTACCATCTGGTTCTCCGGAACTGACTGAGCTACGGTCGGACGATTGCGTGTTTGCAGGTAAAAGTCACCTTTGGGGGGAAGTTGGGAGAGCCGGCCGCAAGGATATGGCGGCAGCACCAGTCGAGCTTCAACAGGTGGGCGGATCATTTGCCCACAGCGTTATCAGGGGCCTATTTCATACAACAAAAATTTCACCACAGAATAAATTTCACCTACATACCATCAATATACTGAATAACATATTTGAATCGCTGATTCCAGAAAGGGCATAAGTCACAATTCTTAAATTTTTCAGGACACTAAAAAAACTTCTCTATTTTCACATTTCAAGTAAATTAAGATTCATTTATGGGTTTTCTGTTTGTTATTATCTTCAGGGGTGCCCACAGGGGGGGGGGTTTATGACGCAGACTGCGTCATTGAAATTCTCGGGGGTGTTCCAACAAAATTTTGGGAGAGGGAGGGGGGTTAAAGTTGATTGAAACAGTGTTTAACATGACGGCGTTGAAAATGTATTACATCACTGGATAAAACGTAATAATGAACCTAGAAATTAATTTAAAATATGGTTTGTTTTTCAATCTGAAAATGTATGAATACCGGTCTAGTTGGAAAGAGCAATGAGTCGAGTTAAAATGATCAAAAATCAGCTATGAGAGACTCATGGTTGTCCAATCTAATGGTTCTAGCAGCAGAAAAAGATGTAGTTCAGCCTATTTCTAATGAAGAAACAATCGAAAGATTTCTATTTCCTCTTCCCAAAGACAAAAACTGTCGGGTTTTAAAGAGGTATATTTAAGAACCTTAGAAGGATCCTGGATAACTTGTAGATGGTCTTAGACTACAAATTTAAAATTTTTTACTTCAAACTGTTCATGTTTTTATGTATTTTACGATATTATTAATATTTGTTTTTTACCTTTTTGAATGTTACCGTTGAGAATGTGATGTTACTTATGTAAAGAACCTCAAGAAATATAAACGTTTTGTCTATTGCCAGCTGATTTTTTAACTATATAAATCTTCTTTTAGTTTTAGATAAAATAAGGTGTGCTTACAAGTATTTTTCACATTTTTTTGGGGAGGGGTACCAACTTACATGGGGTGCTGGTTTTAAGTTTTTTTATGGGAGGAGGAGGGGGGGGGGGTGCGTTATGAAGGTTGAGGGGGTGGGAACCCCTGTTATCTAGTTAAATGTTAATTAATAATAATATTAATGTTAAATTCTACAAGAACCAACCAAAATTGATATTTACCATTGAAATCATTTAAATTTAAAATTTCCTGACTCATGCGGTTCTTGGCATAGAATGGCACAATGGAGAGTGATTAAGTCAAAATAAAATTTGAGCAGTATGGTAAACGGAAATCTTCATTTCTTTATAGTGAATTAAAAAACAATGAAATGCTTAAAAAGAATCTAACCTATTGTTAGTAACTAAAATTAACTAGAAAACAATCATAAAAATTATGACCTTCTCCATCAGTGCTAACATTGTTGTCTGCTGGGTGTGTGGTCCCATTCTAGAATATAATATTGTTATAAAAGTCAATGTAGGGACTCAATTTATCGCATCATTTACCAGATGTTGGCTAACTTTTGTGGTTTTATAGAGAACTTTCCTTTCCCATATGCCTTTGCTGTAGGCAATCTTGTGGGGTCAGTACACGGCCTCAAGGATTTGAATGATTTATTAATCAAAACACCAATGAACTTCTGCAATTCGACAACTTTCGGATTATCAGATGCGTATATAAATTCGTTGTAAGTTGAAGTTTGGAAGGTTACTTTCCGATCTCCAAATACTTTTCCATAAGAATTTGTAGAAAGGCGAGTTTCCTAGTAGGACTTGCACATCATGCGTCAAAATCAAGAACATCGTGAGTTTCCAAATGTTGGACTTGAAATTTAAGATACGAGAATGAGAAGTGTTATTTTTGTCCTTTGAACACAAAACTTAGTTAAGTAAACCAGCATATGGGGCATAAAAACCAACAGTAGTTCAGTGTAGACAAGTTTCGAGTACGGACTAAGTCACTCGCGACGAAGTTGTGGAAACCCATTTCAAATAACTCCGTTTTTATTTTCTAAGTCTCAAGCCATTTCTACACTCAACGCAATCATCTGTTGTGATTCTCCGAGTTCCAGCTTCGTGACTCATGACATTTCTTCATAAATGATATATTCAACAAAGAAAAACACTAGTGTGAAGAAAAACCAGTTCTGAATTTGATTACTTACGTCCTTTCTGCAATTAGTTATTCATTTGTTGTTTTCTCAACACGCTCTTCTAGAAAAGTCGGTTAGTCGTTGGATATGGACGTGGATGGGTTACCTACCTAACAAATAAACTTGTCTACGAAATAAAGGTACTTACCAAATCGATTTAAAAAGCTTCACGTCAAAACTACAAGGTAAGTGGGGGAAATTGCCCGCTTGGAACAAATATCTTCAGGGTTTTTTCTTTGGAGGGAATCCATACGGTAGAAATTTCGGACATCCGGTAGTAATATGAACCGCATGAAGTAGGTACTACCAATATGCCTAACATTTCATTGAGAATCCGATTCTGCTTAGCTAAAGCTCAGAAAGTGAAAATTCCCAAAACCTATTTCAAGAAACAACAATTTCACTATTGAATGAATTTCATATACGTACGAGCAAGATATTGAGACACGTATTTGTCGCTTTCTCAAGATGTTTATCAACAAAATTAGGCTCATCATTGAATATAAATTGGTACCTACCTAACAAATAAAAAATTGTTGTCCACGAAATGTACCTACCGAACCAATTTAAAAAGCTTCACGTCAAAACCACATAGTAAATGGGGGAAATATCCCGTTTGGGACAAAGATCCATGGGGGATCCATGCAGTTGAAATTTCGACCATCCGGCAGTAATATAAGCGACTAGAAGAACTACCAAGATGTCCAAAATTATGAGGATCCGATTCTACTTAGGTATAGCTCATTAAGTGAAAATCCCCAAAATTTCCTAAGTAACTGCATACTCCATAGTTCGTAATGTGTGGCCACAATATTTAAAACTCGAGTAGGTAGGTAATTGTGCAAGAAGCCTAGGGAGGCGGCAAACATTGGGTTAGTACCTATTTATTTTTGGTTTACTATTTTCAATAATGAGCCGATAAAATCGTGTAACAACAATTTTTGTAACCCCTAGCAAACTATGCCAATTTATGTTTCAAGGTGTTTGGAATCCAAATCTGCAATGACCACCCGCCGTTATTTGCTGTTGTATCAATGCAAATGACCCAGTGCTCCTACATGAACATGCTAACCAGCGTACATCATGTATCTACATAATTACATAATTTTTGTTGGTACGGTGTCAGTGAGAATAACTTGAATGATTTGATGGCAATTGTGGTAGGTAATTTAATGGCATATTTGCATTCCAATGGCCTTGGAATTGACTTAACAACATGTAAACCCAGGTCACCTAAAGACAGTCCAAAGACAAGGTCAGTACATTCACTCCGTGGATGAATGCGACATGCAGTTTGCTCCGCAATACACTATGTGTATGACTGGGACTCTACATCGTGTACAGTCATTACAACGAATTTTTGTACTGGTACATGAGTACATTTGAGTAAAACATGGGAACCAAAACGAGGTCATTTTCCGAGTCCTCATGAATGATTTCATTGAATAGTAGAATCTGGTAGAGGAACGGCGACCTGCCCAGGTAGGTGGGGATTGTGCACGGTTATCTCGAGCCAAGACTCCTCAGCAAGAGACGTTTGCGACCTGCAGGTCTCGAAATTCACTTGACACGAAAAGTTCGAGACGGTCTGTTGGCCGCGGGGAGCCATGCGACGTCTTGTGATGAACTGCAGGTCTTCCTTCCGCAGGTCATTTGGGACAAGTTCACTTGAAAGAGATGTTCTTTGAGACAAGGTCACTCACTCACTACCCACCTCCACGTTCTTTGGCACATGGATTCCGTTTGGAGTCTAGTATGCCCTAACTTCTAGCCAGACGGATCGCATCACACGAAGCAATGCTACAGGCCACAAAAACGATTAAAAACGTAGTTTTTCGAGGTTATTACTGACATAGGCAAGTGGGGTGTCATTTTCTCGTAGTTTTGAAAGCAAAATCGGAAATGAGAACCGTAGAAATCCCCCCTTGGCTAATAATCACAATTTCTGAACCTAAATGCGATCCCACAATCCGAATCTGCAATAAAAATTTTTCGGTCCGTCCGCCGTACGTACGATTTCTCCCAAACGGTTGAAGCAAAAAAGCTGAAATTTTCAGGAAAAATCCATGTTGGTCCGACGACGCCCCAATTCTTAAGCCAGCTCTCTCACATAATTTAAAGTGCCCTTTAAGGGTTGTCAAAGTTTTGTAAAACCCCTAAAAACCTCAAAAAAAGTCGAAGGCGGCCTAAATTTGGACTGTTTTTGAAGAACTTTCCACGAGGAATCGAATGAGCCCCTCCTCAGGTCCGTAGGTCAAACCATTCCCGATCTATGGCCCGATTTATGGTGCCGACATTTGCGTTATTTTGGTTAATTATTGTTTTTATTTTGATTACAGTAACCTAGTGATGTAGTGAACATGGATACTGGAGTGAACTCCTTAAAGGGTTTATAGCCGATACACGGGTTGAAGTATTCTGATAACCATAAAAAACGAAGCAAATTCTTTCACTGGGGTTTATTATTCAATTATTCAATGATTCATGATTTGAATTTCTACTAAGCTTTGGAGTGTGCGTGTTTCACAGGTGATAGAGCGATTATTGAATTTCAGGAGGCACACAAATATGATCAGCTGATCAATCCAAATAGGTATTTTGGTTTATAACAGATTTACGTACTCTATGCATATCTCCTGAAATTCAATAATCGCTCTATCACCTGTGAAACACGCACACTCCAAAGCTTAGTAGAAATTCAAATCATGGACGCAAGCCAATTGAATAATAAACCCCAGTGAAAGAATTTGCAGCGTTTGCCACTTACTCCAGCAGAGTACAGTTTAAGATAGCTTACGTTATGAATCATAAAACTTACTGTAATAATTTTTGAGTCAGTCAGGCATGTAAAACATTAAGCAGCGCCGTACCACTCGGCACTATACTAAACTGGACGACAGTTAGGTATTGCAGTACGTATTTTCAAACCGCCCGGCTGGGTATCGTGAATCGTATTCGCTCGGCTTTCTTCGGTTCCACTCGGCATCCTCACGCTCTTATCATTCAACAACTGTGTTATCTATGTTTTCCATTCGTTCTGTTATTGCTAACTTGAAGAAAATAAAGGATTGTTTACTTTCTCTTTGAACGTTAGGAACGAGTAAATTCCAAGTATTCGATGTTCGGTGTACTTGTTACTTTTGTTTTGTTTAACAATCGTTCGTCACTCGTTTGTGTTGGTAACGTCTCTTTATTGTGAAATGGTTTAATTTTTGTTGTGACTTGTCTGAATAAGTGCATTTGCATATAAAAGTTGTGGTTACGTATGAAATTGACCTCCGAACCGCCACCGCTTTACTTTCGGACAAAAAACATGCCAGAAGCAGAAGGCAGAATGCTACCGGCATTTGAGTGCCCTTTTGTTATGATAAGAACTTATTTATTGGAAGAGATGCCAGATTTGGTCAACAGCTAGATTGGTGAGGCAAATCAATTAGCTACATAAATGGCATAGAATCTTTAAAGAATTACAGTATCTATTTAATCAATTGAACAATTTACAAGTGTCTTGTGTGTGACATAGCTCTAATATTGTGGTATAGTTCAAGTCTACAATGAAGCAACGAATCTCTTCAGTGGTGAGCAGTTGGCCTTCGAAGAAAGTTGGAGCTAAATTCTTTGACGGGACCAATTGGACTCACTACAACTACGGTGATCTCAGAAATGATATAAAATTAACGTCGGATTTCTTCATAAAACTGACTGGTGGAGGGAGACAACTGTTGGGCTTCTGTGTCTCACCATCGCTGAGTCTTCCTCCTCTCATTTTGGGGTAAGATAGTCAATAAGTTTCTAGGTACGTAGATACTCTACTAGCTAAAATAAAAGGCTAGAACGTTGTGGATACTAATTTAGTGCTGTATCACCTGAGCTATGAAGATGCTTGGTTGTAACAAGGTGATATTGGAGTTATACACCATCAGATATTTCTGTGTTCATGAGTGAAAGGAGCCTTCAATGTTGGGTAACCCCTTCTGTAGGTACTAGCGTTGTCAATTTTTCCTGTTGGGTCACTTCCACCTCTGCAACAGTGCTGGGGTGGCAGAGGTATGAAGATGCTTAGTATTACAAGGTAATATTGGTATACTCCATCAGAAATTTCTGTGTGCGTGAGTTAAAAGGAGCCTTCAATGTTGGGTAACCCCTTCTGTAGGTACTAGCGTTGTCAATTTTTCCTGTTGGGTCACTTCCACCTCTGCAACAGTGCTGGGGTGGCAGAGGTATGAAGATGCTTGGTATTACAAGGTAATATTGGTATACTCCATCAGAAATTTCTGTGTGCATGAGTGAAAGGGAGCCTTCAACGTTGGGCAACCCCTTCCTTGCTAGACGTTGTCATGATTTCCTCTTGGGTGCTTGGGTGATTTCCTCTTGCAACAATGCTGGGGTGGCAGAGGTATGAAGATGCTTGGTATAACAAGGTAATATTGGTATACTCCATCAGAAATTTCTGTGTGCATGAGTGAAAATGAGCCTTTAACGTTGGGCAACCCCTTCCTTGCTAGACGTTGTCATGATTTCCTCTTGGGTCACTGTCCACCCTTGCAACAATGCTGGGGTGGCAGACTTATGAAGATGCTTGGGAATATAAGGTGATATTTTGGGGTTATACTCCATCAGAAATGTCTGTCTCTTGTTTAAGGAAATTTCTGTTTAAGGGCCCTTCTGTACTAGCGTTGTCAAATTTTCCTGTTGGGTCACTTCCACTGTGCTAGAGGTATGATTGTCAATAATATTTTACTCCATCAGAAATTTCTGTGTGCATGAGTGAAAATGAGCCTTCGACGTTGGTAACCCCTTCTGTGCTAGCGTTGTCATGTTTTCCTCTTTGGTCACACCACCTCTGCAACAGTGCTGGGGTGGCAGAGGTATGAAGATGCTTGGTATAACAAGGTAATATTGGTATACTCCATCAGAAATATCTGTGTGCATGAGTGAAAGTGAGCCTCCAACGTTGGCCCTTCTGTGCTAGCGTTGCCATGTTTTCCTGTTGAATTACTGGCCACCCCTGCAATAGTGCTCTGCCATCCCAGAACTGTTGCAGGGGTAGTGGCAAGCGCACAGATATATCCTACGAAGTATAATCACCTCTCTGGGAGGAAGTACGATTCAAGGCCACATTATGAAGAACTCCACACGCTGCTACTGAGAAGAGGGATACAAACTCCTTTTGGAGCTGATTTAGAATCTGAGCGTACATTTTGGAAGTAGACCTGTCAACTATGATGAACACAACAACTTATACTTATTTCAATCCCATTGCTAATGCATATTCTTCAAATAATACACGCTTAATGCGATACTTTTATTTGAATATACAGCCACATAGATTTAAATTCGTCTAAATCATGATTTTGTGTGATTAATTTTTCAGTGCAACGTTGTCATCGTCTCCTTTTGTCTTTCTGGATAGCAGCAACCTTTCCCATACTTTGCTGCTAAAATTGGGGTTAAGATGGTTACTGGCTGAAAGACCAGTCAACGATAAACGCTTCAAGTTTTCCCAATCATTTGAGGTCCGTTCAAACAAATTCATGGTGTACAGCTACGTGGGTGAGTTAAGCATTTTTTTCTTCTGTTTAATATTATACATGATGGGATGACGGGAATTGTTAGTTTTTGCTGTGGAAACTCTGCTCTATTTGTCGTTCTGGGGCAGCCCATTTCTGGAGGTTCGTCCAAAGTGAACCTGGGAACTGGCGTTTTCACTTATCCTCTTCGACATAGTTAACTCGTAGTTACTAAACGGCTTTCCTGCTAGTGGTGAATCAAACCTTATTTCGTGGAAACTATTGTGAACACAGTCGTTGGGGAGGTCGTGGGCTAAATGGAGATGAACAGTTTGAATAGAAAGTTCAGCTCTAACAAACGAAGCGCACTATTCGTTCGATTTCGTTCATTACAAATGTACACGACCGTAGTTATAGCTCAAACCAAACCGAATGCTACTGGCAAATAGAAGTCATTTTTAAGTACGAGAATGGAACACAGTTGATACAAGCAAATTTAGGGGCTCGAGAGAAGGTTCCGTCTGCATAAACATGCTCGGCGTTTGCCAGAAGCTGGAGGTTGGCCGGTGTAGTAAGGAAATTTCAAGTCAGATTCCGATCTCAATCAGCAGAATAAGATCCCAACTGTGGTAGTTCGAATAGCTGCAGAAGTGCCTTTTCTTGCGAGTTGAGAAGAACTGGGAGCAATTTTTACTGGGGCATTGTACATAATTTTCCGGATGAGCCTCATATCGCTATGTTCTAAGTGAATGACAGGGTCCCAATCGTGTTCTCCTCTGATACACATGCCGGTCACAATATGAAAACGGTAAGAGTAACCTGAACTCGACTGACAATCGCGAAACATTTTTCCCATGCAAGAATACGCTGAATATTTCCCGAATCAACCAGCATGTTTTGTTTCCTCGTTTCAACTAACTTCAATAGAACGATTTCTGGTCGTCTACATTCATTGAAACATGGAGTGCCTGGTTATTTGGAGTTCTACGTTTTTGACTCTGAAGAACAGTTTTCTGCTCATATGGTATTTTACCTGTAAAATGTGAACCTTTGTGTTGCAATTGTTATGTTCAAAACGTATAACCCACGGTCGAAGAGATTTGATTAAATCGGCCTCTTAGCTAACCCGTTAGTGTTGCAACCAGGGGCGGCTGCTGACAAGAGCACAGGCGCATCTGTACCCCCTGGCCAAAATTAAAAAGATATCTGATAATAATAACATCAAAAGTATACTTTCTTTCCTATTCCTCACGTCCTTTCTTCCAATATCCCGTTATGTCTTCATCATTTATGATTTTCGCTTTCCACAGATGTCCCAGCAAATATAAAAATCAAAGAAAATGAAAATTACCTGTACGCCGCAACGACATCTGGTTCAACTGGAATGCCTAAAGCAATACGAGTACCAGAAGAATCAATTTTACCAAACGTACTCGACTTTTGGTTGGTGCACTGCAAACAAAATTGACAATATAACTTGTTGGTCATACGAATCAATCTGACAGCGATCTTGTTTGTTTCAGTTCTAAAATAAGTTGGACATCCAATAAAGGAGTTCTTCTCTGCACTGCCCTCACGTTTGATCCTGCCATTTTAGAGTTTTACTTGGCCATCTTAAAAGTTGTCCCTTTGATCGTTGTGAGTAAAGATGTTACGAGGAATCCTGGGCTCCTTCTGCGAGCCATCAAAGAAGGAGGAGTTGGATTTTACCAAACTACCCCTTCGTTGTTCAAGTTGTGGAACCTTGAACAGAAGCACTGCTTGCTTGGAGAAGGATCTCCCCTCGAGGTTCTCGTTCTAGGTATGCATTCATGAAATTTTAATAAAAATATTTTAATTGTAGAGAGTATTGTTGTAATGGAAGATCAGCTTCCATTCGTAAGTAGGTACCTCTTTCACCTTTATTGAATTTCGAATAATACAGTTACATTCTTACGGTTTTGCACAAGCTTTTAAGAGGAATTGTATATTGTCCCTTATCGAATACGTTGTTGGAGCTCTTCAATTTCTTGAAACATCTTTATTGTCATGGTTTCGATCGGTGAAAGTTTCACCCATGCAACGTGGCTTCATCAGCATGTATTTTCTTAATTTTAAATAGGCAATAATCTCTAATGAATCTCATCTGGATCCTCTACCCCAAAAAAACGTGTTCACCTCCCATAGACATTTTTGCGAAATTGGCATTTAAGGGCAAATTAACATAAAGCTAATCAAAGTCAACCAAGTAACATATAAAGTGATGCACCTGGTGGACAGTACAGTTAACAAAAGTAAGCTCTACAAAACCATCAACAAGCAGAAAAAGTTCCTTCTTTACCCTGGAATAGTTTAAAAGAGGAGGTTGGGTTGTTGCCAAGGTACTTCACAGGAGGATGACTAGCTGCAAAGATAACAAAAAAACGTCTGCCAAGTGGGTGTGGCACATAGCTTCCTCGTATCCATAACATGACTCTATAGATCATTGAAAATTATTATTGACTAAAGAACATCGTTCAATTAGACGAAGTAAATATTGAATTAGGAGTAAATTTATTGTTATGCAGGAGCATAACTTGAGAAAATAGAGGTAGGCATGTTCAACTATTGAACTAACTATAAAATATACCTAATAAGTCCGAACAATCCCTAAAAATTTCATCGAAATCGGTCAAGAACTCCCGGAGTTATGCTTGTGGCAAGGATTTCGTTTGCGCATGCGCAGAGGCTACTATTGATCCGGGGGTCATGAAACTCATAGGGGACCATCTACACATCAAATCGAACAATCCCTGAAAATTTCATCAAAATTGGTCAAGGACTCCCGGAGTTATGCGCGTAACAAGGATTTCACGTTTGCGCTTGCGCAGAGGCTACTATTGATCCGGGGGTCATGAAACTTATAGAGCACCATCTACACATAAAACCGAAGAATCCCTGAAAATTTCATCGAAATTGATCAAGAACTCCCGGAGTTATGCGCGTAACAAGGATTTCACGTTTGCGCTTGCGCAGAGGCTACTATTGATCCGGGGGTCATGAAACTCATAAGGGGCCATCTACACGTCAAACCGAAGAATCCCTGAAAATTTCATCGAAATTGGTCTAGAACTCCCGGAGTTGTGCGCGTGACAAGGATTTAACGTTTGCGCGTGCGCAGAGGCTACTTTTGATCCGGGGGTCATGAAACTCGTAGGGGACCATCTACACATCAAACCAAACAATCCCTGAAAATTTCATCGAAATTGGTCAAGAACTCCGGAGTTATGCGTGTAACAAGGATTTCACGTTTGCGCATGCGCAGAGGCTACTATTGATCCGGGGGTCATGAAACCTATAGGGGACCATCTACACCCCAACCCGCACAATCCCTGAAAATTTCATCAAAATCGGACTATAACTTCGTGTAGTTTTGCCCGTAACAAGGATTTGCTGACAGACAGACAGACACACAGACAGACACGGAACCAAAATTGTTCAGGAAGGTCTAAAACGCAAAATGCGAGTGGAATTTTTGATTTTGGAGACAAAAAAATTTCCACATTCCGAAAGTGAAAACAATGCTTCCGCTACCTTAGTAGACTCGGAAGCAATATATGCAAGAAAGATGACCAAAATAACACATATAAATAAATTAGATGATCATGATGACGTTGACGATGATTCAAATGAATTCGAAGAATGTCTAATACCAAAGAGATTATTGCCTATTTAAAATTAAGAAAATACATGCTGATGAAGCCCACGTTGCATGGGCGAAACGTTCACCGATCGAAACCATGACAATAAAGATGTTTTAAGAAATTGAAGAGCTCCAACAACTTATTCGATAAGAAAAATGGTCAAGCCATACCCCACCAACTCAACATATTGTCCCTTCTTACTGTTAAAAATGCATGCAAAAATTCCTCATTTTACCTCCCACTTGCCCTATTATTTCATACCAGATTTTCTGTTACAAATTACTCGGGCCGGTTTCACCACAGTTTCAATCAACGTTTACTCAATAAACCGGAGATCTCAGCTGTTAATCAACTATGTTTGGTTTCACCAAATTTGGGTGGTTAGCGTCCTAAACAAAGATTAAAACCAGCTATTTCAACCATCTTCGTACCGAATTCCGTTTTACTGGTTTAAACGCAAACCTGAATGACATTTCATATGCTACATTACAAATGTAATACCATGTTTACTACAGTAAGCAAAATTATTCTTGGATATTAATAATTTCAGGGGGTGAACGGTTCCCTTCGCTCGAAGAAATCAGGAAATGGAATCCAAAACAAAATGTCTCTATTTACAACACGTACGGATTGACTGAAGTCTCTTGTTGGGCTACGCTCAATCTGGCATTTCCTAATGACAATTGGGTAGGTACCTCTTTCATTATTTCCACCGTTATTTTTGGTTTATTATTCAATAATAAACCATTGTAATCGCTCTGGAAAAAACAAATTCTAACCCCCCTGAAAATTTCATGGTTTACATTTCAAAGGATGTAGAATCCGAATCATCAATAAAAAATTTTCCGTCCGTACGCCGTACGCATGATTTCTCCCAAACGGCTGGAGCAAAAGATCTGAAATTTTCAGGAAAAATCCATCTAGGTCCGACGACGCCCCAATTCCTGAGCCAGCTCTCTCACTCAATTTAAAGTGCCCTTTAAGGGCTGTCAAAGTATTGTAAAATCCCTAAAAACCTCAAAACAAGTCGAAGCGGCCTAAATGTGTACTCTTTTTGAAGAACATACCATGAGAAATCGAATGAGACCCTCCCCACGTCCGTAGGTCAAACCGTTCCCGATGTATGGCCCAATTTATGGTGCCAACATTTGCGTTTTTTGGTTTATTATTGTTTGGTTGTAACCTAGTGATGCCGATAGCGTCGAGTTAGCATCAAGTAGTGAATGTGGATACTGGAACCTGATAGCCGATGTGGTTACTTGTAGTTTTCTTGTACTATGGATTGCATGAAACGCTGATTATATAGGTAAATATGATACTTTGTGTACTTGTAATGAAACTTGTAAGTACAAGTACTCATTATTGTACTTGTACTTGGAACTGTAAAACAAGTTTGTGTAAATACAGTTTGTGTACTTGTACTTGGAACTGTAAGTACAAGTTTTGTGTACTTGTACTTGGAACTGTACAAGTACTTCAACTTGTGTACTTGTACTTGGAACTGTAAGTACAAGTACTTTGCGTACTTGTACTTGGAACTAGTAAGTACTTGAGTACTTGCGGTAAGTACAAACTTTGTAACTTGGAAAAACTTGTACAAGTACTTTGTGTACTCGTACTGTAAGTAAAGTACTTTGAAACTTGTACTTGGAAAGTACTGTAAGTACAAGTACTGACTTGCAGTTCAGTACTGTAAGTACAAGTACTTTTCTTACTTGTACAAGTACTGTAAGTACTTAGTAATGTGATTAAAGTACAAAATTTGTACTTACTTGTAAGTACAAGTACTTTGTGTACTTGTACTTGGAACTGTAAGTACAAGTACTTTAGGTACTTGTACTTGGAACTGTGAGTACAAGTACTTTGTGTAATTGTACTTGGAACTGTAAGTACAAGTACTTTGCGTACTTGTTCATGGAATTGTAAGTACAAGCACCTTGCGTACTTGTACTTGGAACTGTAAGTACAAGTACTTTCGGCACGTGTACTTGGAACTGTAAGTACAAGTACTTGTGTACTTGTACTTGGAACTGTAAGTACAAGTACTTTGTGTACTTGTACTTGGAACTGTAAGTACAAGTACTTTGTGTACTTGTACTTGGAACTGTAAGTACAAGTACTTCGTGTACTTGTACTTGGAACTGTAAGTACAAGTACTTTGTGTACTTGTACTTGGAACTGTAAGTACAAGTACTTTGTGTACTTGTACTTGGAACTGTAAGTACAAGTACTTTGTGTACTTGTACTTGGAACTGCGAGTACAAGTACTTTGTGTACTTGTACTTGGAACTGCGAGTACAAGTACTTTGTGTACTTGTACTTGGAACTGTAAGTACAAGTACTTGGTGTACTTGGAACTGCAAGTACAAGTACTTGGTGTACTTGGAACTGCAAGTACAAGTACTTTGTGTACTTGTACTTTTAACTTCAAGCACAAGTACTTTCTGCACTTGTACTTGGAACGGTGAGTACAAGTACTTTGCGTACTTGTACTTGGAACTGTAAGTACAAGTACTTTTTGTACTCGTACTGTAAGTACAAGTACTTTTTGTACTCGTACTGTAAGTACAAGTACTTTTTGTACTCGTACTGTGTAAGTACAAGTACTTTGTGTACTTGTACTGTACTTGGAACTGTAAGTACAAGTACTTGTGTACTTTTACTTAGTAATTTGATTACTAGTACATCATGTACTTGTAATTTTACTTGCGTTTTTTCGAGTATTGTACCTGTACCTTGTACTTTTAAGTACATATTTCCCAACTTGCTCCCCCCGTATTTTACTTGTACAATTCTCGTCAGTGGAGAGAATGTACTTGTTGTACTTGAAGTACAAGTGCAAGTACTTGTACTTCACCCAGGAAGCACAAATCCTGAAGTACTTGTACTCTTACAAAGATAAATAAGTACTGTACTTGTACTTACTAATTTATTTTAAGTACAAGTACATTGTGTACTTGTAATTGTACTTGCGTTTTTCCGAGTATTGTACCTGTACTTTGTACATGTAAGTACATATTTCCCAACTGTGCTCCTCCCGTACACCCCACAATTCTCGTCAGGCGAGGGGAAGGGGGTGGAAGGAGGTCCGAAATTTCTCCCCATTATTTTCCTTAGTAGTTTGGGTTAAAAGAGAGAATGTACTTGTTGTACTTGAAGTACAAGTGCAAGTATAATACTTGTACTTCACCCGTACAAGTACAAACTGTAGTACAAGTACTCTTACGGAGATTAATAAGTGTACTTGGTATTGTAAGTACAAGTACTTTGTACTTACTTGTACGTACTTGTACTTACTAATTTTATTACAAGTATTTGTAATTGTACAATCGTTTTTCCGAGTATTGTACCCGTACTTTGTACTTATAAGTACATATTTCCCAACTCTGTGCTACTGCCAAAATATGAGAAAAAATTACTGAATAAAAATCAAGGCTGAATCCTTGAAAGAAAAATAGATGTGTATTTGTGTGTAAAGGAAATTCGAAGGGCTCGTATTGAGCCTTGGCGAACTAAGCCTTTGAAAATAATGTGCGTGGACTGTATTTCACGAAAAAAATTAATGAGGCAGATGAGTAAAAAAATTGTAGAATGTAATAGAATAAATTTGTATTATTTCCTACCTATGGAGTATCAAAGTTACAAATTAAAAAATAAGCTTCTTGTAGAAAATAAGTTAAAAACTGAATGCTACTCGATAAAGTCTTTGAAAAGAAATTTGATTGATGCGGCGTGGTGGCGAACGCGTAAACAGGGTTAGGGTGTAGGATCCGTACGTCCCAAGGGAGGAAAGTAGTAAATGGAAAATATTTACCTTAAACTTCGCCGTCCGTGGAAAGGTCTGAACAGTATTGTCAAACAGCAAGATGCAGGGTTGACAATACGCTGAGTGGAGTCCAGACGTATAGTAATATGAACGTCCTGACTGCAGATGGATGTAACAGACGGCCGTCTTTCTGGACTTACTCCAACGAAGTGATGCGATCCGAAAGTAATCGTGAACTGACTGGCGATGGGAGATTCGGAGGGGTTTCAAGGGGAGCGACGAATGTGGAGAATAGTAGAAGTTCAGACGTGAATTCGGCTGCGACCAACGGGTCCAACTATACCAAAACAAACTACCACTAATACTAATCACTGACCTACTATCTGTCAATACTGACTTGGAACTGACCAACTATTAAAAAAAAAAAGAACAGGTTGCTTGAACACTGTGTATGAACCCAAAAGCTTATACTGCTAATTTTTTGCTTATTTTATTGTCCGATCAAGTATTTTGCCATAGTTTTGAAACATATTTCAAAACTTTTAAATCGGAAGAGACTTAGACTAAAGTGACCTGAATAAAATGCAGTGTTAGGACATAAAAACTTGAAGCAGGGGTTCATCATAAACCATTGACAGCTGCTCTTCAGATGTAACTAAAGACGAGAGGATTTTCATGTAATTTTAAATCTCAGGTAGAGTATTATAAATGTATGCAGATAAGGGGGGAAAGTTTAAAGTCAGAGATTTTGAACGGCGCAGTGTGCCATTTACACGATTTGCTAGTAGTTTGAGAATCACCCATAAACCGTTATATCTTCGCTATCTTCATCTGATTTTGGTTTTCGGTTTTTGGTTCGACTCCAACTTGAGCGTTAGAGCCAGTGAATCGATGGTAGTTCATATTTACTATTGCAAACTGTTGATAACTTTGTATTTAACTTAAAATATGTTAGAATAACGTAGACGGCAGAAGTCGGCACCACCGGGAGGCCAACGCCTCAGGGAAAACCCATCTTCCGAGGAGGGGACGCCTCGGGCATATAAAAGCCCTTGGCCCCCCGGCGGAAACTAACCAGTGGGATCCCAACTTCTGCCTCCGCTACAAGTACTAACAAAACTCGTCTTATCTTCCGTCACCAATACCCTCGATAAGTGAAGCGGTTTCTCTCTTAAAGAGTTCCTCGCTCCTTACCTCGAAAGAGTGGTCGAAGCGGCCTCCCTCTTCAAGGGATATTCGCTCCCAGTCTAATTGCGCGGATATAGTGAAGCTGTCTCCCTCTTAAAGGGACCCTAGCTCCTATATCCAGTCCAAGTGGTTGAAGCGGCCTCCCTCTTCAAGGGATATTCGCTCCCACTATTAAGCTGTTACAGTGAAGCTGTCTCCCTCCTCAAGGGACCCTAGCTCCTGTAACCAGCACCGGTGATTGAAGCGGTCTCCTTCCTCAAAGGACCCTCGCTCTCACCTTTAAATGCAAATGTGCCATAAGCACGTAAAGTTAAGATACGATTCTTAACACAAACCAAAGACACCTGCAATGTAAGTCCCTTTGGTGCATGAATTACTTCCCAACATGTATCAATTGAATGTTTACTATGTGGTATTAATATCGTATAACATCTATGCAGAAAAACTTCTTGGATATCGGACTGGATATTGGTGAATCGTTATCTGAGACTCTGATCATTTCTACTAAAGACCCTTCCGATGAGCTTCATCATGTAATGATAGGTAACTATTTTTAACGAACTTGCGAATCATGTTGGTGTATTCTATGTGATTGGAAGAATGTTGGCAGAAGTAACTGATGCGGCTGCATAACTGATCTGTGCATTGGTGAACTTTCAGGTAGCTCAACCAGAGTTTGTGCTGTCGAAGATGAGAAATTTGGAGAACTAAAAAGCGTGCAGCCGGTTTTTAGATTTACAGGAGATTTTTTCAAGGTGAGGCTGATTATTAACTCACACAATCATTCAAGTTGCAGTTTTGGTGGGCCATTATAGTTGAGCTGTTATTGTTTTAGTTGAAGATTACTAAATGGAAAAAAGGAAATTTGTGGAAGAGTGACCAGAGTTGGTTTTTCACACGGTTAGTGGAAGAAGGCGGTAGGGGTCATCAGCTCGACGCTCGGGGAAAACCCAACTCACATGACGTGTATTGAAGACCGTTCCATTTTACCCTCGCCCAACACCGGGCACAGTCTTATAGTTCTTTTGCTCATTTAAACGACGTTATTTTTGCTTATTACAGCTGGAAATGAATGCAATTGACAATTACAATGTACCTAAAAGAAAGTACGAATTTCATTTTCGCCGTTTTCCAAAGGACAAAATATTGTGGGTGAACGTCGCTGACGCATTTTCGGTGGATCATTCGATGTCTGTTCTGTTCATTTTGATGACACGGACTACATTCGCTGATAAGTGAACTGCTCAACACCATCCTACATTTGAGCTAAACCGAATGCGGTTTCGCATTTATTCCTGCCGAAAAGTAGTTACTTGGGCGATTCAAATACACCTTCTTCTCTGGCTTGGAAAGTAAGAACAAACAAACGGAATGCGCGTAAAGAATTGAAGGATCTTTGAAATCACCATTAAAAGGATCAAATGAAAATGTGATGGATGAGATTACGAATGGTTTAGACGAAAATGTGGCCACGATATCCATTGAGACGGGTGACAGCGAATTCAGAAATGTTGTTCCTTTTTAGCGAAAATATGAGGTTGAAGAAAGAAAATGAAATTTTAAAGCTACGTCTTGAAGAGCTGACGGAAGAATTAGCTAAGTTTCGAAACATCACATCGGTTTTTGATGGCCATTTTTGCGCTATGTAAAGCATTTCACTTTGCAAAAGATGTACTGAATTATCCACTTCCAAGTGAGAGCACAATCGAGAGGCGGATTCGTCATTTTCATCCTGTTCATTCACCTTAGTTTGGCAAAGCACAAGTGTTTTCCGAGCTCGAGAAAGACGTAGTAATCAGCTTTGATGAGATGAAAATTAATGGTGATTTATGTTTTGATTCAACCGAAGAAATAGTAAGAGGACCTCACAGGTGTGTGCAGGTACTGCTGATTAGGGTATAGTAGATAAATGGATGCAGCCAGTATACTACAGTATACTAAACATAATACAATACAATTAGCAGAACAAGTACAGAAGGAGGATCTAGGTTGAACCACACCGCGCTTTCCCGAAAAACGTTTAGTTTAGTGCAAAAGAAACCGAGCGCCTGGTCTGGTCTTCACCAGTGACGTCACGAGGCAGCCACTCGCTTCCTAATGACCCCTACCGTCTTCTTCTACTAACCGTGGTTTTTCACAATCTAAAATGATTTTCGATATTATGTTAAATTGATGAATAATATTGAACAAGTACTAATTCGTGTTTCTCATCTGTAGATTGTTGATGGGAAGTATTACTTCTGCCACAGAAACGATTCAATCGTTAAGAGATTTGGCAAGAAAATAAATGTTTCATCGATCGAAGAGAAATGCGAAGAAATTGGTTTGGATGCCGCTATTTCTGTACGGTACGCAGATGATTCGAACGACATCCGCCTTTTCATGTTTGTTGTTGGGAACAAGAATTCGGATAAAATTGCAGACAGGATCCGGTCTCTGAAGAAAATGTTACCTGAAGATCATTGGCCTGATGGTATCCATTTTGTCAACAGCTTGCCTGTCACTTCTCATGGTAATTTGTTAGTAATCATTGAATTCCAGCTGTTTCGTGAAGCACAGTAATCGATCATGAACAGACCATTATATCAATCAGTATCAATATCTTCGTCCTATTCTATCCATTACTAGGTTCGTTCGCTAGGCTTGCACAGTTGAGCAGGGTTTACATCCATCCAGAACGTCCAGAAATACGGATAGGGGAAGCTAGTGAAAAGCAGTGGAGGGGATGGAGGGGAATCGTGGAAGTTGGGAAGGTATATGGAACCAGGACTGTGGAACCTAGTCTCACGATGGAACGGCTCCAAGCAGTGACAAAAACCCAGCGCTTACCGGTACAGTTCCACAGACCAGGAAGGGATCTATAATACTCGTAGATCCGAGTAATCGTGACAAACCTGCTCTACCGGTACAGTTCCAGGTCTGGACTGGGAAGGCGATGCGAGTTCGCTGGTGTTTACGTCCCCCCAGCTCTGCACTGCTATTTTTTCCAACGTACTCGATTTTATCATTTAAATAATTAACAGGAGTACAATCCAGTTCTTTGCGACCGTACCGACCAAACACACAGACAGTTCCCCCTCCCCGCTCAACACTCCTTCAACTAACCTTTGGGTGGGCTCCTTTCGCCCCTTGTTATCCCAGCATCACCACTCTTCCATCGCCCAAGGGGGTCATTCGTGGACCTGCCACCTTGGTAAGCACTTGCCTGGTTGAATCTACAGATTTTTCCAGGGAGTTGGTTAGGCTTATTCAGTACCGTTTATGGACACAGAATGCGCTCACGTAAACCCTTGTTAGCCCCCCCCCCCCAGCCGTAGCTTTCATCTCTGTTTACTAGCTCCCCACCTCTGAACTAGAATCCCATATTTGTAGGTTGCATTGCCAATTTTTCATCTTCGGTACTTAAATGTCTAAAATTAATCATTTAAATGATCTAGAATGAACCATAGAGGTCTACTGTCCCGCTTTTTTAATTAGTAGGTACCTGTTGAATCCGCGTAACCATGATACCGACCAGGGGACCAGGTACAGTGCGGTTCATTAATAACGGGCCATACCGGTAAGGGAACTGTCCCGGCAATTAGGAATGGTTACTTCCTCGTCACCGTAACCATTGGAACCGTTCCAGAGAAATACTTGGACCGACATACCCCTATATGGAAGGCGTTCATAACCATCCAGAATTTTGGCTGTCTGGAACAGCTGTTTCTCACGCTTCCTCCCACAGCTGTTTCAGTTCCCAATGCCATTCCGTATGTGGGTTAGTGAACTCCGCCTTCTCTGAAAAAAATATTCCCCACTCTCCAACTGATGTCCAACCAATCAGTTGCTCGTATTCACTTTTCCGGATAGCTTTCCAGATGGGTGTGATCCCTCCTTAACACTTAGTGATCGTCCAGGTGACAGACCAGGAACACAAACAAATGAGGATAGACTAAACACCTCCAACCCCCTAATCAAACCGTGGATCCCAATTTTTCTCTGATAAGACCATTCAAATTGATTAATCTGTTCCTCTCTAGAATTCGGTGAATTAATCGTAATTTGTCTTCTTACTAGAATAACTATATACGTAGGTGTGGAAACAAATATCAAGATCCTTGTTTGAATTTCAATATATTTGTAAAGGATTTCAGATTATTCCAACATGAATCTCTCCATGACCCTTTCATCCCCCCCCCCCCCCCCCTTTCATGTTTTTGTTGGGAACAAGGACTATGAAATAATCACTAGATAGGATCCGGTGTCCACGAAAGGATGTACTGTTTAAAGAGATTGGAAAAAGTTATTAGGGAAGAACAAAAATATTCTTTTGATGATTCACATCTTGGATAATCGCAAGAAAACCATAAATACTCAATTTTTGGGCAGCTAATGAACATAGTGTGGCGATCCACTCTCATCACTACATTTTACTTATCTGAGTAAGTACTGGAACTTATGTGATTTTCTTGTAGGAAAACTCGACCGGAGAGCACTTGAATCAACCACCCTTGGGAAACCTGAACGCAAATTCTCTAGGTTCACTGAGCTTTGGAATTGTTTTACCAATGGATCCTCCACTGGGGAAAATCCAAATAAAGGATTTGTATCGTCAGGTGGAAATTCTTACGCTGCAGTCCTGTTTGTTAACAGCTTGAAGGAGTCTGGTTTTCAAGGACATCAAGATTTATTATTGGCCCTTCTGAAAGACGAGCCTTTTGCATCGTGTTGGGAAATGCTCCCGAAAACAGCGTCTAAAGGTAAATATCGATTTAACAAAATTTAAAGTGTAACAAGATTTTTTATCAACTACTCTGCTGATTGAAATTGTCAGTTTGAATGAGTGCTTGAATATAGAAAAAGTAAGAGAATGGGACACTTGCAGTTCTGAGGAGCTACAGCCATTTCAGATTTTTCCACAACTAAACGATAATAATGATGTAAAATTATTCGTTTATTGAATATTTAAGCCCTCATTCCAATCCAAATTGTCGATTAATAGAGAGTTTTTCCTCCCCACGGTGGCAAACGGTGTTGAACGCAAACCTAGGGAAACGAAAGGCAGATGCTAATTTTTCAAGAGGTCACGTGGTCTCCTTGCGGTGTCTCTCCCCGTCGTCAAACGGTCTTTATCATAACCTGACATCCATGTTTTGATTTGGCCGCCAGCGAAGTTTACTTGAGTTATAAATTTGGCTCACACGAACATCTCAATCAGAGTAAGTTGCCTCGACGTCAACTTAGCGTCGACACGGCAATTGTCACTCGCATTAGTATTGTGTCCCAAAACAAAACTCGTTTTTATTGAAAAATTAGCTGGTTATAAATTTCTAAATTACACTTAGGACTGATTCGGATAATGGGTGCTCCTGTCGGCATCTCTCGGCATTCTACTGTACTCAGTACAAGCTGTACTCTACGATACACGTACATGTATTTCCTTATATACATTTGATTTCCTTATATATATGTACTACAAATGTAGAGATAACTGCAAAATTGCAGAGAAAACTGTATGCACTACAGAAAAATAACCAACTTTCCTCATTGATTGGGGTGAATTTCGATCACCAGTGGCTAACAGGTTGCATTCGAAAGCAGTTTTGAGGTCGTCGTCGTCAATCAGATCGCCGCAATATAAACCGATCAATTCAGCTTCCATCATAAACATTGCTTAATAAATAGTACTAAATAGAATTGAAAAAAGCAAAGACGATTGTGGAGGTTGAAAGAGTTGAGAGATTCTCAGGTGAAGAGGGCAATTATGGTTCCAAATGCACTCTAGCGGGATTTCGTCCAACCATTTCGTCCACTCGCCTTCCCCGTCAATTCCTCGTGAATAGTATCGTTCCTTGTGAATAGTATCGTTTTTGTAAATGAATTTGCTACAAAAATCTGTGTGACAATGTCCTCCCAGTGCTCCGAGTCATTTTCTCTTTCTCCATTCAAGCTCAAGCTCCAAAGAGAGCGGAAAGAAGATTGATGGTTGGACAAAATCCCGCTAGGATGCAATCGAAACCCTCATCGCCGAAGAATCTGAAAGAGTTTCGAACTCTATAACACTGTTATCAGTGAAACCTTCCTTGAGACCATACGGTCCGAGCCCACACCGCTTCGAGCTCCGAGTTCCCGGTGCGTCCCGTTGTGAAAGGTCTAAGTCAGTCGACTACCACTAGGTTTCGCTAGTATCACACCGCAAAATCGCACCACATGGTCGCTGACCGCAGGGAGGGAAAACTCTCTAATATTTGCCGCTTCTCACTGTAAACTGGAAAATTACGGTGTGAGTTTAAATGACTTCGTGGAACGACTGTGGATAGGCTCCCCCCCAGACGGCACTAGTTGAGAACACACAAAAATAGGCGTTTGTGATGGATATGGATCCCTCTCCTTGTTTTTTGAAATCGCAGAGCCAGTAGTGGGGGGGGGGGGGTACTTGAGTTAACTACATTTTTAACTACTAACTACTAGTTGAATAGTTACATCGTGCAACTAACAACTAGTAGTTAGTAGTTACAGAGAAGTAACTACTTTTTTGCAATTACTGATTAGTAGTTAGAAAGGAGTAAGTACTAACTAACAATTGGAAAAAGTAGTTGAACATTATTAACTACTAACTACAATGTAGTTATAGTGATGCAATTAACTAAGCTAGTTAACTGCTCGGTTGTTGAGTACTACTAGTACTACTCAATTGTTACCGATTTCATGATTCCGTGTTTTATTTACCTATTTATTTATTTATCATTATTATTATTTCTTTATATATTATTTCTTTTTTTATATATTATTTCTTCTTGCTGCCATGTTCATTTTCTTCATTTACCAATAAACACTATAAAATCTGCTTTCATGTCTATGTCATCTACCAACTTATATTTATTTGTTCATTTTAAAATATTCCATATTTTGTAGTGGTACCGACATTCATTATCAATTATTATTACGACATCAACTTTCAATTAGGTTTACTTGTCAACTAAAAACTTAACAATAATATTCACTAGCATAACTTGCATTTTTATGTGATTATTTGGAAATAATAAAGAAAAAGAATGTATAATAATGATAAAAATAATGGAAAGTAATAAAAATAATTTTCAAGTTGCTATGTTAATTTTAACCACAACTACCCCCACAAAGTATTCTCGTTGTGTCATTATAATTATAAGATCCAGGATTTGATTCAGAATGCTCTGAAACGGATTAGTATTTTCATGAGGTCATGTTCGGCATGTTCGGATTCTGTAACTACATTCGGGAGAATGTAGTTAGTAGTTATAAAACTTAGTAACTACTAACTATATTGTAGTTAGTGATTATAAAAAATTGTAACTAATTTTTCCAACTACTAGTTAGTAGTTAAAATTTTCTAACTACTAACTAGCAATTAGAAAAAGTAGTTAATAAATAATTAGTAGTTGTAACATCTTAACTACAGTAGTTGTAGTTAGTAGTTGTGATTACAGTTTGCCCAACACTGAGAGCCAGAGCATATACAAAGCTTTTTAGCTTCAGGGGTATCCTCTGGGTGTTGCGGGCTAATCGCATCAGCCCTTGCAAGGAGTAATTAGTCCATTCCATCATCTCATTGTTATGTGTTCCCCACTTTAACCGATCTTTTTGAAAGTTTGTTGTCATTGCTGTGGCAAACCATGATCTATTTAATAATGTTTTACTGCTTATTTGTATTTCAAATTTGTTTCTAGCTAAAAGAAAGCGAGCAAAGAAGAATAAGAAAGGCAAAAACAAAATTGGAAGCGCTTCATCTTCAGAAAGGGTTGTATTGAAAGGTAGGTATGATAATTGTTCTTTTCAGTGCTGTTTAATTGAAACAACCAGGTCTATAGCAGAAAAGTTGAATAATATTCATATTATGCGTTAAGAACAGGGGTGGCTACTGTTTCGGTGCAAAGGCGATTGTACACCCCTAGCCAATGAACCACAAAAATAAAATGAAAATAATAATTATTGAAAATCCCTTCACTGTTATTTGAAGAGTAAGTTGGCTAGTGACGAAAGACAAGATAATAAAGATAGCTTGGTTTTTTTTCGTATGGAGGTGAGGAAATCTTTAAGATCCTAAGGTGGAAATCGGACCTAGTAAGATACCCAGAAGGGACCGCTCTTCGGGTTATGACGGATTCAAACCCACTAAACCTAAACCCCACCTTCCTTTCCCAAGTTGGAACTCGGCCTGGAACTGTTGAATACATTACTTCACGCCTGGTAAGGATACCTTGGTGAGCCCCATTACATTGGTTACTGGAAAACGCTGCAAATTCTTTCACTGGGGTTTATTATTCAATTGGCTTGCGTTCATGATTTGAATTTCTACCAAGCTTTGGAGTGTGCGTGTTTCACAGGTGATAGAGCGATTATTGAATTTCAGGAGACACACAAATATGATCAACTGATCAACCCAAATAGGTATTTTGGTTAAGAACCGATTTACGTGCTATAATAATAATAAGCCCCAGTAATAATATTGAATAATATTTACCTATATCATCAGCGTTTCATGCATATCAGAATGCTTCAACCCGTGTATCGGCTATAAACTACAAGTATCCACATCGGCTATCACTCCAGTATCCACATTCACTACAACTCGACGCTATCGGCCGGACATCACTAGGTTACAAACAAACAATAATAAACCAAAAAACGCAAATGTTGGCACCATAAATCGGGCCATACATCGGGAATGGTTTGACCTACGGACCTGGGGAGGGGCTCATTCGATTCCTCATGGTATGTTCTTCAAAATAGGTTTATATTTAGGCCGATTGACTTGTTTTGAGGTTTTTAGGGATTTTACAAAACTTTGACAGCCCTTAAAGGGCACTTTAAATTGAGTGAGAGAGCTGGCTCAAGAATTGGGGCGTCGTCGGACCAAGATGGATTTTTCCTGAAAATTTCAGATCTTTTGCTCCAGCCGTTTGGGAGAAATCGATGCGTACGGCGGACAGACGGAAACATTTTTATTGCAGATTCGGATTCTACACCCTTTGAAACGTAAACCATGAAATTTTCAGGGGGGTTAGACTTTTTTTCCAGAGCGATTACAATGGTTTATTATTGAATAATAAACCAAAAAGTGCAAACCATACATTTTCTTATATGTATGACCGTTCTAAATGAGTAAACACAGCCCTTTCACTTTGTAAACATTCAATCTGAAAGGTTGAAATAGGAAGACCAGTTAAGTTTGATGCCATTCACTCTGATGTGGTAATTGCGTTTGGGTTTGTGGTTTGGATTTGGGGTTTTGGGTTTGTTTTGAGTTGACAATAACTTAATGAAGTCTACCATTAATGTTTTTCAGTTGAACCTCCCGCTGAGTGTTCGACATTGAAAGAAAAGCCCAGCTTCGAGCGAATAGAACCATCATTCACCACTAAAACTCTGGCCCCAAGTGGAAAAAGCTCACCTCAACAGTCAGTTCACATGGCGTTGAAAGGACAAGTTTGGCCTCAGAATTCATCAATCGTCCACCCAGTATGGACTACTAAGTGCCGTAGTGTACATAAATTATGGTCTGTAGACTTACTGAAATGTATCGACGCATCACCTTTGGCTGTAATGAGCAATAACAGGTAAGTGAAAGTTGTAATTTAAACAAAATTGCGATAGTTTTGTTCAACATGTGTTGAAAGAATCATTTACATGGTGGTATTCAAAGAAATTTGTGTATCTCCGTGGTATTCATTCATCTACAGGAACGAACCACTCTTTCTATTTCCGTTGATAGTGGAGAAATAAAAAAACTTGTCGAAGTAACCTCCCCTTTATTGTTTTGCAAAGAATTTAACCATTGCATTTTTGCGCATCGCGCATGCGCGCGTAGAATCGGATTCCACATCCAATTTTATGAACATTTTACTTCGACGACTTTTTTTTGGACGCACCCAGGAGCGTCCAGAAGCGCCCAAAGTTTGCCTACGCCTGAAACGTGGTGGTTAAAAAAAAAAAAAAAGAAAAATCACCTTATCCTGGCTCTTGATCATTTTTGTTTTAGTTATATGAGTTTTTATGGCATATGGGTTAGTGAGTGGTATAAACTATGATATGACCATCGCCCAATTTGGTATGCCGAAAAGTTGAAATTGAGTCGCCCCCCCCCCCCCCCATACAGATGCCAAAAATTTCTTCAACTTTATTTGACTGACTATACCTTCAAACTTTGGCAAAATGTACCCAGATCATATGTCCAAAAATTCAAAATGAAAACATTGCATTTTAACACACTTGTGTGTGTGTGAGACAAAGAGAGAGTGTGTGTGTGTGTGTGTGTTTACTGAATTTGGTAGCATACAATATACATACGCTGACATTCGAAAAAACTTCCATATTTCGAAAAGCATTTTTCAGAAAAACTGGTTCAAACTTGAAATCACCTGGGGTAGTGAGATTTAGACCTTGATGAGCGTGAATCGTTGTTCTACGTTGGGTTCATACTTTTATGTAATGGTCATCGCATGAAATGACAGTGGCTCAAGTCCCTCTCGATGAGATCTGCAGACTTAGAAATTAGGTCGGAAACTATGGAGATGGTAGCGCTCTCCATGGAGATAGAGACTGACGTCAGGTTTAACGCGATTAAATATTTCTCAACGATGGCCCATAGACCTGGATATTGCTGAGCTACAGGTGTTGTTGTGCATCGAAAGCAAAACATCGAATCGGTTCCGGGAATGTTTCATCACTTTGTTAGAAGATTTTGTTAATTTCCTATTTGGTAATTCAAGGAATTTTGTGAATATTTTCAGTCAGAGTTATCTTCAAATTCAGCAAATTGAACATCGCCCCCTTATAGCCCACTTTTCGACTCATCGCCCCCCTAATGCCCATTGATCTCCCTTCGCCCCCCAGAGGCCTCACATCGCCCACCAGTGGGCGATATCGCCCAGTTTGGGAACCACTGGGTTAGTATCTAAATTATCTTGTCGAGACGATTCGGCGAAAAATCCAAATTGTTTACTTTTAGTGGATCAATTTTATTCAAACGTATTTGACACCATAACATTCCTGTTTTCTCCGAGTATCCTTCTGGCCGCAGGAACCGAACCGCTTCCCCAAAAACTCATCTAATTAAAACAAAAATGATCAAGAGCCAGGATAAGGTGATTTTTCATTTTTTTAAACCACCACGTTTCAGGCGTAGGCAAACTTTGGGCGCTTCTGGACGCTCCTGGGTGCGTCCAAAAAAAAAAGTCGTCGAAGTAAAATGTTCATAAAATTGGATGTAGAATCCGATTCTGCAATACAAATTGAGGGGTTCTATTTGCGCGCATGCGCGATTTGCAAATATGCAATGCTTAAATTCTTTGCAAAAAAATAAGGAGAGGTTACTTCGACAAGTTTTTTGATTTCTCCACAATCAACGGAAACAGAAAGAGTGGTTCGTTCATTAAGAGCCACTCTTTATACGTAATCACAATTTTAATATTTTTCCAGTGCAAACGATTACGTCATTGTTGGCTCCCATTCGGGTCTGGTGGTTGTAGTGAAATGCGACACTGGAGAAATCATTTCTCAAACTCATCTTCCAGATCGAGTTGAAGCATCTGCCTGTCTCTCCAGTGACCACTCGTTCTATTATATTGGTTAGTTTGAATAAGTTGTCATCACTATTCAAATACAATTTTAAGTGAAGTATCGCAATATATTGCTCCTCCAGTGTCAGTGCCCAGAAACAGAGGTACCGTCAGAGGCAGGTGCCCTAAGAAGTAGACTCAAGGCAGGGGCAACATTCAAAGCATAACAGAATCGTGGGGCAAGGTTAGGATAGGGTAATCCCCTGGTGTTATCAGGATTGTCTCCCCTTCAAGCTCCTTACTGCAGCTATGAATCATACTTCCTCTCTTCTTCCCTTACTGCTGAGTTAATTCATGAAACGAGTTTCATTTCGTAATAAGTAAGTGAGTCAAGTCATTTTGGATTTGCGAGACATTGGGGAAATATATTATTGCTATTCAGAGATGGTGTTTGACCGCCACTCAAATTGTATTTCTGTCTCCATCGTAGTACCCTGAGTTCCCTGAGCCAATGTCTCGCTGTTAATGATCATGCACGATTGTTTCCTATTTTCTTCGTACTGTTCACGAGAAGTATATCTTATCATACACGTTTTGTACATGATTCGATACGGGTTTTCTGTGTTCCTGAACTCATACTTCGGTTACTGTGTTCGCGTTTTCCATTGGGTTCCTGTCAAACGCCCGAAGACTGCCCAAAAGTACCATACGGCGCCATCTTTCTTTCGTCCTGCTTCCTTATTTAATCGGAAAGCTTACCCAGACAACCAGTGGGGTAGGTCATTGTTCTGAGCAGGGGCAGGGGTACCCCAGCTCTAACATCCATCATCCGTCGGCATCATTACTTTTGTTTCCAAACTCTAAGTATCTAATGCCTTTTTTAAACAAAAACAAAGCAAACAATAAAAGAAAGCCATCTTTATATCTAGAATTTGATTCCAAGCATGCGCAGCTGTTGTCGATAGTACAATTGTGCTGAAATACATGTGTGAGGTAATAAAATTATCATTTCCCAACTCACCTCTGAATTTGACTGGGATTTGACAATTAGAAAATAACGCTTGTTGAATTGTACGTTCGAACACGTACAGTAAAAACTAACAGTTATTCACTGTTGTAATTGACAGAGGAGCATCTTAACTCTTTTTTCCTGAACTTTCATCAAAATCGGGAGAAAACCGTAGAAATTAAGCTTTTTGGAAAGATTGCACATTCGAACATGACCAGCAGTTACTAATGATACGATCGTTTTGAATGATCTATGACATAATTGAACCGTTCTTCCGCAATGATTCGTAAGAATGAAAGTTATGAGACCAACTACAGCATAACTCGCACATTTCCTCCAAATTTCATCAACATCGAGTGAAACCCATTAGCAATAAACTTGTTATAAGGATTTTTCTTTTTAGAAGCAAAGAATGATTGAGGGGTAGGTACTTGGAAATCAGCTCATATGGTCTTGCTGCAAATTTTGTGTAGAAATAACTATCTGTGACTTATTTCTTATTCCTGGTGTTTTTTACTAGCAGGGGTGGTCCGAAATCCTAAAATCAGTACCCTAAATCCAGATAAAATCTATTTTCGATATTACTCTCTGTGATTTCAAACAATTCCACTTAATATTTGCTATCGATGATCATAGATTCACGACATTCAACGTTTGTTCAAGCACGAAATGTCGGGATTTTTGGATTTTGGAATTGACCCCTCCTCGTAACCAACCTTTCTATCTCATGTACCTAATGATGATTGGGGAATTTCATGTTGTAGGCTGTTACGATGGTAAATTATACCGAATTTGCATCGCCGATGGAAAAATCATTTGGAGCTTCAAAACACAGGACCAAATTAAAAAGCGCTTGCGTCCTTCATCTTGGGAAACTTTTCGTTGGTTCATACGATAAACATATCTACGCTCTGTCTGAAGTAAGTTTACTATATTGGATTATGTCGGCAATATCAACTAGATGAAATTTAAGTAATGAAGGGGGCTTAAATATTTTGACCTTGATGAATAATTACAAAAGCGTAGGTGTACTATTTACGTAGAGTTTATTTAATTAATAGTTTTATTTAGCACGTGATTGGTGCACCATAAATGAAACAATAAACTGAGCTATACTAGATAAGTAGGTATTTCTTCCTATTTCCATTGATTATATTGCAATCAATGATATATCAAAACCTTAACGCTCTTTCAATTCAAATGGATTTGTAATACAACATCAGGAGTTGATCAAATCACTTATCGTCCATATTCAGTACAACTGCTAAATACTTTTTTTTACGGTTGAATTTTCAATTTGTAAATTTGATCATTTTTTGTAAAATGAAAGCAATAATTGCACATTTTCGCTTACATTTCTCGTGATAAGCCAGGTATTTCTTCCTATGTTCCATTGATTGATATTTGAAATTAAATGTGATGACGACATACTCTACGTTTCGGCTAAATTGCCATTTTTGGCAATAAACATTCTGATTTATCAATATTGTGGAGGACCAATGGAAGTTCAAAACATTTTCCTACATTAATTTTTCTTTTTTTATGGAGCAACAATTACACAAACGATCACTTGGTGCAGTCAACGATCCCAAATTTTGAATTTGAAAAAAAATCACCACATCCAGAAAAATCATTGAGGAACGTTGACCAGTTTGGTTTGCTGGGCTGAGAAGGAAATCCGATGATGGGAAATGTCGATTAGTAAAATCGATCTGTCGATCTCCGTTGTTTTCGAGCCTATTTTGAACTTTTAAAACGTTCATTTTATTCATCGTTGAATGCTGATGTGTGCTTGAAGAAGCATTTTTCATCTAGCTGAAAACTCTGTCAAAGAAAAACCTAATTTTTACTGTTCATTAAATTGAATAAGAGTTCAAGGTAGTTAATCTCGCAATATCTCGAACCTTCGTAACTATAATTCAAATTCGCTTGTCTTTACGGGTAAGTTGAATGGTTTATTTTTTATTTTTTATACGATTTGTCGTATTCAACTAGTTACAACTGAGGTAAATTTTAGATATTTAATTACATATTCCTCAATATTATACGATGCCATTGAAATCACCAAATTCAGAACGTTCACATCGTCCTTATCCAATGGCTTGGTCCTTTTCAGGCGTCGATTGGGGCCCAATAAACTAGTTGTAAACCGCTTTTCGTAGTTCCTTGCGTATTTTTTAAACATTTTCAACGTTTCTACCTTTTAATTTGATTTTTTCAATATAACAAATTGAATCTTTCATTCAAGAATGGAACTAATACAACAGTAGGAGTTGGTAATTTTTCATTGTAGTAATCTTGATTGACGCCTAATGGTCATACCTTCATCATTGTTGCACCATAAATGCAAACAATAAACTGAGCTACCCTTCTAGATAAGTAGGTATTTCTTCCTATTTCCATTGATTATATTGCAATCAAATGATGATATCCCCTTGTAAATTGCCATAGTTGGCAATAAACATTTCATTTATCAATCCCTTGTTAGTTACCCATGTTCACATTTTCCTATTAATTTTTCCTTTTTTTAGGGAGGTGATTTATTATGGAAACGATCAGTTGGTGCAGTCACGATCCCAGTTTTGCCGTTTGATTCAAGCATCATTGTCGGTACGTTGACCAGTTTGGTTTGGCGGCTGAAATCCGATGATGGGAGCGTGATTAGTAAAATCGAGCTGTCATCTCCGTTGTTTTCGAACTTCGCTTTTACCACGTTGCCCGGTGAGCAGCGTTGCGTGCTGATGTGTCCCGTGGAGGGGCCGATTCAGTGGAGAGAAGCTGAGACCTTCTGTCAGGTAAGAAAAACCTAATTTTTACGGTTCTTAAATGAATGAATGACTTCGTTTATTGGGCCTCTCTTCCCATACACACAGAAAACATAAGAAAATTACATTATTTGGAGTCAGATTAACAGTAATATGGTTGAAACGTACAGGGTGGCGCAGATAAGGATTTTAAATATTTGCCAAATCTTGAATGTTGAAGATATTACGTTGAAATAAATTTAAAAATGTTGAGTAACAGTGAAAATTCATTGCAGAAAACAATTTTGACTGATTATGAATTAATTTAGTCCATTAAATGTCTTCCTTCTTGGCTGATGCACTCTTGGAGGGTGCTATATTAGTATGCGCCCACATCCCTCCGGCGCCCTACACCCTTTGGTTTCTATGATAGTATGCGCCCCACAGTGCTATGCAGAATATACATGTCGAGAAAAAGGTACTCTTACACAGGAAGCTTTGTGGAAGGTATTTACAAGAAATCCTCATTGAAAGGTCCTTCGTCGAGGCTCTATCACAGTTCAGGGTCTGTATACTTGTTACACGTCCTTCAGGAATGCGACGAACAGATCTGGCTCGTTTTTCCTAATCATTCGCCAACACTAAGTGTCCAAATGAGACTGGAGAAGCTCGAGAGTAGTCCCTCTCGGTCGACTGAAGGACAAGATGGGATAGGTTGATCATAGTGGAACATTAAACTTTGTTCTTGCAATAAGCCCGTTGTCCTGCGAGAGTTGTCTAAGATGAAACACAACTTCGCGATTATGTAAGAAACAAACACTGCTGAGGGGCACATTGCGAGTACGTAAGTGTGAGGCGCTTTCGGAAGTGTGGGGCGCGTACTAATAGAGAAACGCGACTATGGGGTGCATACTAATAGCACCCTCTTGGAGTCGGTCCTTCATGTTTGAGCATAGCTCGTTCAAGCATATTGATGGGAATGGATCAAATTTCCGTCTCAATTGAAGCCTTCAATTCTTGAAGGGTGCGGGGTTTATTGGTGTACTCTTTGGCTTTTAAATTATCCATGAAAAGAAATCACACACCGTGAGGTTTGGCTAGTGAGCAGGCCATTCCACATCTCCCTTACACGAAATCAGATGCCCTGGGAACAGAGTGCTTACTGCCTGCATGGACGTACTTGCCGTGTTTCTGAAACCACATTGATGCAATGACTTAGTCGTTCTGTTCGAGTTGTGGAATGAAGAATTCTTCAATCATTCGTCCATATTGCCCAGAATTCACCGTAATTGCGTGCCCCATTTCATTTGCAAAAAAATAAGGTCCAATGATTCCCAACTTGGAAACCTCACACCAAACGGTTGCCTTATCACTGTGGAGTAGGTTGCTGGTGTGATTCCCGCAGATTAACGTCGGCCCAATACCGTCAATTGTGCTTGTTTACATAGCCGTCAAGAAGGAAGTGAGCCTCGTCTTCAACATAATTAAACATGAAATATAATTTAAAAGGGTCTCACTCCCATTTCTCTCGTTTATTCGTTGAAGTTATTCCATGTAAACAGGTAATGTTTCATGTGAGGTTGTGAAGTTACGGATGTTTTCATCTGTTTCACCTTAGGGCAATATTCTTAAGTTGTGGCATCACAGGGCAGTGTTTGTAGGAGCAACACTGCGTATAACTCACGAGTTGTGGGTTTTGGTCGAGTCCTTCACACAATCCAGTGGCTCTCCCTTTCCCGACGCCTCTTCCTTAAATTCAAAAACGAATGGGACGCGATTGTGATTTTTCCTGCTTTGTCCAGAGCTACCAACATTAGAGAAATAGTAGGGTATGGTCGTATATAAATTCCTCTTTCCTGTTGTGTTACAGGTCCATCAATATGACACTAAAGGACAGGTTTACGCTTCTCCCGTTCCTGTCAGCGATGAGCTGACGATCATTTCAGCTGGCAACACTATCTCCTGCCTCCGGTTCCAAACCAAGTTGTGGTCCTGTACATTCGAACACCGAATCGTTTCGACTCCATTCGTCGTAGGATTGTCTGTTGTCGTCGTCACCATAGATGGCACGTTGCACTTGATTGATGACAACGGTGTGCGACTCTGCACTTACAGTTTCCCTGGCGAAGTCTTCTCATCTCCGGTAGTTGTTGGATCCCGAGTGTTCGTTGGATGCCGAGACAACCACTTTTACTGTGTGAACGTTTCTTAATTTGTAAGTTCCTACTTGTGTTTATTCCTTTTTTTGAAAATGTCGTACAATACGATCATGTACATAGTTGGAGAACAATTTCCTTTTTTAACTTCTTCCCAATATTGCTTTTAATACATTTTTGGAGAAGTGATTAATTTATGTTCAAGGCATAAAATTATGTCAGAATAAGACTGTTTTAAAAACCTCAATAAAGGTCATTTTGTTTATGTATCAAGTTGGCTCAACTGTTGTTGATGAATTACTCTGGTCCTACAGATTTCTAAAATCCAGTCAAGTTCTGTGAAGGGGTAATGGCAGAATTTACTCGCCTACATTTTTACTTTCCTGATATCTATGCTGGATTGAGAAAGAGGAACAAATTAATTAAAATTGAATAAAGTAATGGGGTCATGGGTTGACCTATGGCACAAAATGAATATGATCCCCCTGGGATTCGTAAATCCCAAGGTTGATTTAAAGGGAGAGTCCCAGCACACTGTGCTTACGTCCTCCCTCCCCCCTTGCAAGCAAGGAGGAAAATCCCTGGCCAGATGCCGTGGGAGACTGTTGCATCCACAGTCAGGGGCCCCATGCATAAGTGGCGCTAGTACCTGTTTGCGTAGTGCATCACAGGATGGAGCTGGGTGTTCTAGCTTGCCCTGCCAACTATGCAGGTTGGAACCCAAGTTATTGGCAAGCCACATAACTCACATGCCGGCATTATCCTGGGAGACGAATCTACCAGGAGAGTGCCTACCCACCTGCTTTCAGACGTAGCCTTCCAACGTGGGTTTTCAACCACTGCCACCACAAAGCCAACCGCTATCGGGGGACGGGCAAGTGATGCTTTGCCCAAGCAGTGCATTGGGCGCCTGGGGCTCCCCTCGCCCGTGGTACCGGTTTTGTGCTTGAGATTAACCAGTTGCCTGGACATCTCAACCACCAGAGGCCAGACTGGTCGCAGGCCTGTTACAGAGAATGTGGCTCTGTAACTGCCACTTCATCCTCAGCTCCGCCTTGGCAGAGTCCAATCATTATGGATGACAGAGGAAGGGAGCCTGTGGATTCCTTGCCAGAGTTGGTCGTGACCAACTACAGACTCGAACGCCATCTGTAGTACTTCGGCGCCTGTGTGACCTATGGCACAGACTGGGTACCCACATTTGGTAGTACCTTAATCCTAAAAGGCTTTTTACTCCAATGGGCCGGGCCAAATCCTAATTAGCACCTGCGCCAGTTCCTTGGCCATCTTTTACCTGATAAAAGATGGCGTAAAAATAGAAATTCTGTAAAATTTGCTCTTAAATACCTACATCCAAATTTTCCACTCATATTATACCTCATTTTCTTACCAATTCGATCAAATCTGTGACCAATTTTTCTCCCTAATGGATCCCCTGCAAAATTTCAGATTTTTCCCTCTAATTGTTTTCAAGGGAAAAATGGCTGATTCAGCATTCACCAGTCCTCACAATAGTCAACATTTTTACTTTCCAGATATCAACAATAGACTGAGAAAGAGAAAAATCGTTATTAAAATTGAATAAATCAATCTGTAATTAAAAGAACCTTGTGGATTGACCTATGGCATAGACCACATTTGTGGCACGTTAATGTTGAAGGGCCTTTTACTCCAAAGGACTGGCCCAGGCACGTACTCCCCATTTTCACCAGCGCCGGTTCCTAGGCTCTATTTTAACTGATAAAAGAAGGAACACAAATTAAAAAGCTGTGAATTTTCCTCTTAAATACCTACATAAAAATTTCCCCCTCATATTATACCTTATTTTCTTTCCGATTTGATCAAATAAGAGACCAATTTTGTTCCCTAATGGATCCTCTTTGCAAAAATTCAGATTTTTTTGCTCTGATTGTGTTTAAGAGCAAAGCGACGAATCTCGTTTTCACTGGTCCACAAAATGATCAATATTTTTCAGATATAAAAATGGTTTGAAAAAAACCGAACAAAAAATTCAAAATGGTGCTTAGTAATGGAGGAACTTGAAGAACATGAAACACGTGTTTACCTCTGGTGTCTATGTTCTGGTTAGTAGGTTTGTCCCGAGTATATTATTCTATTGGAATGGGGTGGTAAACTTGAAAAAAACAAAACAATCACGATGGGGGAGATGGGTAGGACCTATGGGAGGTGGACGAGCGTTTACGCGACAGGTTAGGAGGTTGAACGGGTGGGGAAATCCTAGAACTAACCAGATCCATCACAAACGCTACCGGTTTGTGGCGTGGTTATCGGTGTTTGGAAGTATATCTTTTGAAGCGCAAAGAACTTCGCAAACTTGTGGGTCTTCTCACTGGCCATTGCCCCCTAAGGTACCATCTAAACAAAATGGGTTAGGCCAGGACAGTAGAATGCCGGCTCTGCTGCAAAGAGGCAGACACAGCAGAACACATCCTCTGCAACTGTCCTGCTGTTGCATCATCTAGATTCCAGCATTTCGGGAAGGGTACCCTGACACCCACTGCTGCGGGGAGCCATGCTGTCGCGAAGGTCTTGTGATGAACTGCAGGCCTTCCCTCCGCAGGTCATTTCTGATAGAGGTGGGTAGTGAGTGAGTGACCTTGTCTCAAAGAACTTCTCTTTCAAGTGAACTTGTCCCAAACGACCTGCGGAGGGAAGACCTGCAGTTCATAACAAGACGTTTGGGACAGCATGGCTCCCCGCGGCCGACGTTTGAACTACTCGGACGGTTGCAAACTTCTCTTGGCAGGAGACGTTTGAGACCTGCAGGTCGTAAGAGACCTGCTGTTCGCAGACGTTCTCGACACCATGGCTCCTGCAGCTTTCAAACTACCTACTCGGAGACCTGCAGGTCTGTGAAACCGTTCTTCACAAAGTGACACAGTTCACCCATCCGTCATTAGCTCGCGTTTCCTTCTAGTCAACAAAGGACTCCCCTCGTCGCAGAGTCGATACCATTCAAATTTACTCAATACTAAACTATGAGTAGGTATTTATAATGAAATCTGCGGAGGACTCATAAAATGACTAGGGAGTAGAAAAAGAGAAAAGTAGATGACTGTCATTAACCGAAGTCTGACGGATGACGAAGATAATAGAGGTTGACAGTTGGTGGTGTCTGTCTCAGAATGGAGACGACGAACTGCAGGTCGCATTCAATCATGGAGTGAACTGGTGAACTTCTCCCACTGACCTTGTCTTTGGACTGAGTGACCTGCAGGTGGTCTACTTCCTCAGGTGACCTGGGTTTACACACCTCTAATTTCTAACAAGTTCACTTGAAAGAGAATTTCATTGAGACAAGGTCACCCACTCACTACCCACCTCTATTTTGTAGGGTGTATAGCGTAGAATAAACTCTGGATATGATAGCGTTCGAGTTATCGTGACGTGACAGAAAAATATTCAATCATTAGTGAATGATAAAAAGCTCTGAACTGAAATGGGAATAGTGTCTCTATAGCTCCTACTGGTCTTGATGAGCCGGGGGGTACAAGTAAGATGAAATTTCTGGCTTGTGGTACGTAATTGTTTATTGTTTTATTGAACGGCATTTCATGTTCAATACAGAAATCGGTGATTCAACAGAATTATGAGCATAGGTACTTGAAATGACAAGGAGTACAACGCACAAAGTATGAATTAATAATACACAGTTAATAGAAAAAACGAGGGAGAACAAATTTATATCAGGTATAAGTTTAAAAAAAATCAAAAGCAAATATACAAAAACGATCATCATGTAAGTACATAATTTCTACGCTCAAGTTATCGACGATTGATAATCAATATTATTATCCACTTGAAAAACAAAATTAAACCCGATAATTCATCAAATTTTGTGTTGTCCAATTTTCTCACCTTATGATAACATTTTGGGGGGAAAAAAGTGCTGGCGGAGCACTTCGGATCAGTCTTATCGGCTTATCAATATCAAAAACTTTATCAAATTACATTGTTAGGAATCTAAGGCGTAATTCGCCTTGTTTTTTGTACTAATTTAATGTTTTCTCGCTAACTAAATGCTTTTTTTTTTTTTGTTTTTTGGATTCCTGTTCGATATTACGATTTATACGTTTGGTTACTGATAAACATAATAGCTCTATACACTTACAGCTACCGTATTAAACATTGATCGTATATTTTGTATGATAGTTTCAAAAAAGAGTGCTGCAGTATTTATTTTACTTTATTTTTGTTTCGTAGGTTACTTATATACGAGCTGATTACATCGTCTATGTACATTTTCAAGCTTGTATACCTAATGCCACCGGTCTAGAATTTACTGATGTTGTTAGCGAATGGAGATGGTTCGTTTGAAATGTGTCAAATCAAGTCTGAGGTTGTTCTTTGTTTATCCCAGTGGCTACAAGCGAATGCGCCAATTTTACGTTGTGTTATGGGACTTGAGAGCTCATTGGTAAAATTGTCGTTATTCTTCAGAAGTAAAGTCCCGGCACTTCCCGTCAAAAATTCAAGTTGGCTTCCCCACCATAACAGTGAAAGGTATAGGAGAGAAATGTTATTAAGAGGAACGGAAATAAATATAGTACCTCCATGAAAAAACCCCGAGTATTTTCCTAAAGCAATAACTTATTCATTGGAGAGTTCTTGCTTCACACAGCCAGAAGGCTCTGGTACCATAGATCTAGGGAAAATTAAGAGATGCTAACTTGGTATGCTTACTAGGGTGTCACGTGACCACTCTTATCACTCTTTCATAACCTGACAGCCAACTCTCATTTTGCCCTCCAACTTCGTGTTACATCTTTCAAATAATTTTTGTTTTCTATTCTTTCATTTTTTCATTAGTTTCATTTGATAAGATGGAGGAAGAAGAACAGGTTAGAAAACCATGCAAATAATTTCTTATCAGTGAAGCCTTCCTGCTGTTACTCCTTACCCCCTTAGTGTGGACGCCCGCAGAATATTTTCCCAGGGGGGGCCAAGATCTGGGAGGTATGAAACATTGCGGTAAAAAAGTAAAAGTCAAAAATGTTCTTCAGTGTCTTGCTTATTCTTCTTTTTGTTGTCAATTACGTTGTTTCTTTCACTATAATAATACTAGGGTTTGGTTATTTATGTAGTCATGTTTTTCGTTAACGTGACCTTATCCCGGCGTTTATGCGGAATTGCCGATGTTTATTAATTTTGGACATACTGAATTTTTCAAAACACTAAAACCTGACAAAAATTTATGCATACTATCCTGATTCTCAGGGGGGCAATGGCCCCCCTGGCCCCTCTTTGCGGGCGCCCATGCCCCTTAGTGTTAGAGGTGGTCTGTGTTGAGGGTTCTTAGCGTGGTTCTTTAGCGCAGTCCTGTAGTAATTGGGAAACATTTGGATCACGTGACAGCACCTTGTGGTGCTGACCGCGTGAAGCATGAACTCTTCATTAAAAAAAATTCAAGTTTTTCTTTTGATAACAGGAAAAAAATGTGAATTTCATGGCAAAGTCTTGTGTGTCAATGTATATAACTTGCAATTTTTGTTGGTATATCATTCTCCATTATAAATTTTTGTAATGGACGATTTTTTACGAGCATTTACTGTAAATATGCGGGTTCCTTCGGTTAGTTCTTTCATCTACCTGCTCAAAACCCAAAGCATTTCTAATCCGTCAACAGACTTGTCCAATTATATTCCAAAACCTTTAAGGCACACAGAAAGCGATCTGCAGCCGTGGGCAGCAGCGATCCAACAATATGGATCTCAATATTGCAATATGCATCACTCCTGCCACACATAACGCCATCTGTCGCGGCAATCCGTCCTGATCGCAGCAACAGGCGATACATCTGTGATCCGCGCAATCCTGGGTCGCAGTACTTCATGTAGATCTCCAAAACTTTGCATCGACATTTGAAAATATTTTTTTTTTAAAAACTGTCTTCATGAGATTGTAGTTTACGACAAAGACGGTGGTATTCACCCATTTGTTCTCTCTTTTGGTTTATTGGGTGCACCGAAAATCGTCTTCTTGGGCTGAGCAGAAGGAAGAGTTCTTCTTCCTCAGTACTACTCATTTTTTCTAGAGAAATAATATGTACAAAAAACGTCTACGAACTTGTGCGGAAATCTACCACAATACTGTATCGCTCGCACAGAAGAATTGTGTGTGACGATGTTGTAGCGTCGATCGCCAAAGAGATCGTCGGATCGCTGCCCGCGGCGGCAGATCGCGTTCTGAGTGCCAAAGGCACCCGATTTCGCTTGTGGGTTTTCCCCTAACCAAAATAGTACTTACATTTTTTCCATAATACACCAGTTTCATCAACATAATCGTTTCGGTATTAGATATCCCCTGCTCTAAATAATCAATTTCATCTCTATCGTATCATTAAACGACTTATCGCTGCTCTGTATCAGAGATCGATTTCAGGCGTTAAAAGAAGGCCAAAGGATTTTAGGCTTTAAAGAAATTTAACTAACTCACATGAATAACCCAAAATAACTCGATATTCGATTTTGGAAGAATCTCTTCATTGTACAAGATGTTTATGTTTCCTATCTTCAGTTGCTAGCTATGGTGAGGAAGCAAACGAACGTCAAAAGAAATTCCAAGCTCGTTAGTGGGATCGCGATGCCGCCATAATATTCGATATAAAATAACATTGTCTCGTTGTTTGCAATTAGATGACAGATGCCTAGCGATGATATAATACACATCAGGCGAGAAAGCATTATTTCATGTTCAACCAGAAACGCTTTTTTAAACGTCTGGTTTCATAATCGCACATTGATAAGCAATGATTGGAATTCGCGACAATAACAACATATTTTGCGACCTAAGTACAATCATTCAAAATCATATATACATTACGATAAATATTACATCTAGCCTTTTTGTACAAACGTAAAAAAATGTATCTGTTGTATCTAATCTTTTACAACGACAGCTGTTAATCGTTAAGATTCTTAAGATAGGTAATAACATCGATTTTCAGACTACAATCGTTATATGAACTCTATTATGCAATAACTTCCGTAGTACTGCAGGTTTCAACATCAAAACTTCCAATGTCGAGCCAATAGTTCATCCTTTTGAGGAGACATTTTTCACGTTCTGTTTGCAATCCTTCTTAAAACCGATAGATTTCTTAATTTTCAATGTTTAAATATTCGCTGCCCTAAATTCTTATCTTGAAAACTGCTGTATTTGTTACATTTCTTCTTTTGTTATAATGTGATTGGATCAAAATTTACTCATTTCGTAATTACATACGTAGATTATGTTACAACTGGTTGGTGATGATCATTTTTAACATAGTTACTGAACGTAGGACGCCTAAACCCCTCAGTGTTTGCAATGGGGAAATATTTCGCCGATCCATTCACATTCTGATTAAAACGTACATTTTTGTAATGCGAATATGTTGAAATTGATTTCTAGCTGGATTTACATTATTGTGCTACGTGAACACGAAATACAGTTCCGCTCACCTTATTTTGTACACACACTAGTACTCGTATTTACTTAATGTACTACATACAATCACGAGTTACATGAACTAAACGAGTACTTGCCGTATTTACTGCAAAATAAGCGACACAGATTCTTTAGATTTATCCTAAACGCGTAAAAGCATCGGTTATCATTAAATTATAGAAAATAAAATAAGAAAATTAACGAAGGATTGTAATTAACTTGATACATAGCCTGAACCATTATAGCCATCATATTACACATGATGTCATTGTAAAAAAAAAATTTTGTACATAGTGCGCCAAAAAAAACATGGTGCAGTTTCAAAGGGCGATTAAAAATCGGCGCAAATTAGTTTTATTGGACCACATATTGTCAAGTTCGGTTCTAAAAATTATGCCAGGTAGCGACGCACTGAGGTCGGCCTTTTCCTAACTTTTAAATCTCTCTCTTTCTCCGCAATTGATTTCAAGCATTGTCAATAACTCTATCAACAATAAAGCGTACACGTGTGGGAAGAATAAGAAATGTTAGAACACCCGAAAATGTGGCTTGCATGATCAGTATGTAGTAGCATTGAACCTGTCTGACACCTCTGTAAAGCGGATCTTGATTAAGCACTTGTCATTCCACCTGTACAAAATTATGATTGTCCAGGAATTGAAACGTTCTTACCACCAAAACCGCTTCAATCGACCCTGAGAGATGATAATCCGCATTCTACCAATGTCCACTTTTTTCATGTTGGACAAGCCCACTTCTAACGTTTATGCTGTGAATAAACGAAATTTCTGCTTTTGATGGGACTAGAATACAAGAGAAATTCACGAGAGACCTCTCTGGTCCTCAAAAGCTACTGTCTGGTGGTTATGTTCTGTGGTTTCCTCAGATGAGGACAAAGAGACATGAAGAGAGATACTATTCTGGCCTTAATGGTAGGGCATATAGGCACTTTATTCAATAAATGTTACCACACGGAGTCTCAGGGTATCGGTGCTTGGACTTGTCAAAGCATCAACAGCCTGCCCCCCAGATGAGATAGGGTACGCGGAGGCAGTGGTTTGCATATCCTGGCAAGTTGTTCTATATGCTGACTGAGGGAGGTATGTTGCGTACTCTGGCATTGGGAGTTGTATGGGTGCCAAAACTCGATAGCAACTCGGGAACATCGTAACCTGCTCAGTTGGTGATAGAGTACATCCAGGGACTCTATCTAGTCTTTAGAGGATCTCCCTGGGTTGTTCCTACCTAAGGGTGGCCACAAGGACAGATTGGCTTAAGTTCTCCACAACATGACTTCTAATTTATTTGATGGAGGCACTAGATTTCTTTCTGGGGTGCCATTTCAAAATTTGAGGTGATATGGCGGTATTTGATTAAGGTTGACAGGAGAACTGTAGCTGTCAACTTCCAGCGCTATGTTTCCTTGCTGGAAACATTTGTTAAACCATAATGTGGCCGGGTTCGCAGCACAAGAGGATGAGGGATATTAGGTTTCAACAAGACCTCACAACACAAATCACAATGGTGAAACTACGGCAGATGTTCCCGTGCTCATCATCTCTCTTAGAGGTGAGTTCAGGTGCCTTGCAAGGCCGCTAGATTTGAGCGTATACGATTTATTTTTTTCTGCGGATCCAAGCGAAGGAAAACTTTTCAAACATTGGCCTTACTTTCTGGAAGACCTCGAGACTAGAATCAGAGGGAAATTGCCGCAATCCCCAACAAAATGTGATGGAGAGCAACTAAAAACTTCAGAAATCATTTTCATCAGAGCGTGTAGCAGCTGAGTGCCCAATTTCACGATGTGAGTTTCAGAATCTAACTAACCAAAATAGAGTGAAGTTAGGGGTTCACTAAAACATATTTCATTCTTCTAATTTGGGCCGGTTTTTTAAGCTGCCCCTTGAAACTGGATCTTATGTTCTGGCGCACCCTGTATGAAAGATATTTTTAAAAGTTGATAAAAGAAAGTAATTACAGACATGAATAAAGCCTGGGCCACACATATCCTAACCTGCCTCCGCCAATGCATGGCTGAGTGTTGCCCATCGTGGGGTGAGATAGAAAACTAAGGAATTGAACCTGGTGGTTCATAAATGACTGCGCCAGCATGCAGAGACCGAGTCAAGCTCGCAGTGCCACTGACCTCCCTTGGGCACCACTGAAAGATGAGAGAATACTGACAGTTCCAGCAGGTAGCACAACTGGATATGTGGTGCCTGGACTTACATGGAATGTAGTTATGAATCGCAATAAACATAAACATAGTACAGTAAATTATCGTGGTCATTATATAGAATGCCCCATAACATGAAACACTGAACAACCGTCCACAGGTATTATAAATTATGTGAAATTAAGTGACAAAAATATCTCTAATTGAAGGTCCATCAGGTTATCTCAGTGTTACTGTTATGAGTAGGTGACTACCTTCCGATATCATTCACCATAAGATAATTATGGTTAATGTAAATTTTAATTTGAGATCAATTGTTTTCGGGAATATTTCTCCAACGATCATTCCGATAGAGATTTCATCAACATAATCCATGTTCAATATACAGGTATGGGCGGTATACCATCTGCTTTGCATATTTTCATTTCAACTTCATCTACTTTACGAATACCTGTAAGTTAGTATGTTGCACTCCCATGGAATTAGAGAGAAGGAAGGTCTGTTAGTGTTAAACCACGTAACGTATGGATATAACTTTCTTTAGCGATACCTTCAAGTGGAATCTTGGAATTATTGTCTTTCACTATCCCACAAATAGATGATTTCAAATCCTATCTTTTTAAACATAGGTTTGGTGGAATAGATCGCTGTTTTTGCGTGTCTCTTCTTCCTTACAGCATACCAAAATCAGTATTTTAAGAACGATTGAGTCTTCAGGTATTCTAAGAAAAAATTATGAATAACGATAACTTTCATACTTGGGTATCACCTAATGTTTTCGTACAAATATACAAAATTACTCTCTTGACTGAGACTAAACGCCTTCTCTCAAAAGAAGGCACGACGACATGGGGAACACCTCTAAACCTAATATTTATTCTTCCATACCAATAATTTATCATAAATGCATAATACAATATGATGATGTCGCTTGTTATAAATCGATAGCTGTTTCCAACGTTTAGCTAGAATTATTTCCATGACAACTATTCTTTTTACTGTAGTTCATTACAAAAAAATGTCACTTCATCTCATGCATATTCACAGTATGAACTCGTATTCTGTAGTTCTAATCTATGAGGGGAGGTCCGCAACTCATTTCACAGAATGGTATAGACTCATCGAATTCGGTAGGTAGGTAGGTACTAGTAGTTTTAAAAGGTGATTTAATTTCTCTTCCTTCACTAAAAAATCTAAAATATACGTATAAATATCAAAATACTATCAAACCTTTTCATAATTTCATTTTGTTCGTTTGTTTGTAAATTCAAAAATTTAGGCCTATTTTTGATATCGTGTAACGTGTGTTACAACTGGATTTTATTCAATGTAAAAAAAAGCGAGTTTTCAAGGGCCTGCTCTAGTTTTAGTTGAAGGAGTGTAGATTCTACAAACAGATTTTGTTTCTAACGGCAAATTCATGGATATTGTATTACACCCGAAATGATTGGAACACTATCATGATAGTTCATTAAACTTATATAGTGTAGAAATAGAAACTTTGAATGGCTCTAGTAGTTAGATACATATACAACAATTATGCGCATTAACAAAAATGTTCAATTTTGATGAAACTCGAGCTCTTTCGAAACGGATTCAAAAAGGCCAATCAACTCTGCCAAAGTAAAGTGGGTTCACATTGTTTCGATTTGGTCCAATAATTCTTTACCAGGTTGTCCCGAATGTAGGTAGTGTCTCAATAAAATCGAGAGTAAGATAGAACGTTGTCTATATTTCCACAAAAATAATGAGTAACACAGTTAAATCGATTACGACGGTAAGCTCATCATCATTAACAAACATGAACCGAAGGTACATCACAGAAAGCGTTCCTTATATAGTCCCAGGTGAAAGGAGATTGAATCCTATTGGCTCAGGGAAGTGAAAGGGGCGGGGAGGACCAACCAATGCCACTTAAGGCTTACAAAGTGAAGGGGGCACAAAACAGTAACAATATGGAGCCAAACTTATTGCAAGAAAGAACCCATAACAATTTCGACATTTTCTAGCACATCCTATGGGGAAAAGTGAGGAAATTCTTCATATTGCCTGTTTGTCAGACCAAAAATAAAGCTATGACGACGAAGCAGCTAAAGCTATGATTGGACTCATTCAGATAACTTGCAAAGGCAGAATCACCTTTGTTGTCCTCGAAATCGATTTAACTGTGTAACTCATTATTTTCGTGGAAATATACGATCTATTTTACTCGGTTTTTAAAGAAATGGGTTTCCACAACTTCGTCGCGAGTGATGTCTAATCTAATGCATTTCTAGCAAAAATTTATGCTGGATCGGGGATCCATTCAGGAATATATCTCCCGTTTAATTTATCAATGTGAACGAAAATTTATTTCATTCGTATGGTGAGCCTACAGTTTGTTTCTGCTCGTTGTAAATGAGGAAATTCTGGAATCAGAAAAATGTTATCATGACGATTTAATTGAAAGCCTCATCAAAAACTTGAAATTGAAACACTGGCCTTAACAGAAAAATGATTATTTTAGAATTGGATAAGAAATTGAATGTACACCAACAAATGAACAAATTTAATACATCACCATAAACAGCATTTTCTTCATTAAATCTTCAAATTTATAATCATAAGTTTCAATCGTGTAGTAATGAGTGAATTTTCGTAAATTTTCCTATTAAATCGGTTTAAAATTGGCGCGATTTGTAGCAAGAAAATCGTCATCATTTAATTGAATGGCAAAAAATGTTAAAATCAAATTTTAATATTCAATGGATGGAGTTTATACATTTTGTAGCCATTTTAATGAACAGTGAACGGCAGGTACACGAATGACCCCCTCGGGCAGACGGAAAAGTGGTGATGCTGGGGTAACAAAGGGCGGAAGGAGCCCACCCGAAGGTTAGTTAAGGATGTTGAAATTGTGTGCTAAGATGGCTTTACCCTGAATTCGGGACAACCTAAATACTAAATAAAATACAGTTACTCGAAGCAGGTAGTCATCGGAAATTCAGATTGTTCCAAGATCAAGTTTATATTTCGGTTTGTAAATATTTTGTTTTTAAAACTATAGAATTGGTGAACTCTGTTATTTTAGTTTAGAATCGTTATAGGATATGTCGTTTGAAATGGAGAAAAATGCAGTTTTATGGTGAAAATGTTTCGGAAATTTTCTTCACTTAGATAATTCTTATGTAGATCCCATTTCACCCAGAAAAATCTAGAGGGAGAAGAATCGTTCGTGATTGATGTTGATGGAAATGGTTCACGTAGTCTATGAGATTTACTTGAAACATGTGAGGCAGTCTTGTTTTTGTTGCGAATATCTTTAAACAGCGTATTTAAGAACAGTTTTATAGACATCTGCTTTGTTTTGCTTGGAAAGAACGTCGTGGATATTTACTGCCTCTCGCTAAAAACAACGGTTTTTAAAAACCGCCATAATATTGAATAGAAGAGCGAAAATATGTGACATATTCGTAATTTGTGCTCCTTACATCATACCTATTCACTTAGCATATGTCATTAAAGCAGTTTATGCACGAATCACGATGAATTAGTCTGAAAAATGAACGTTATAACATTTTTCCTCTATTTGTTAAAACATTATGAATGGTTGAAATGAGTTGCTTGCAGAAATATTTGTTTTTCAAAAGAATAATCTAACAAATTCTTCAAATTTCTTGGATAGTTCATTGCCTCAGTTATTGACCACACCAAATTTTCGAGATTCTTTGCGTGTGATCAAATCTAAATGGAATGAAAGCAAAAACAATTTCATTTCCACTGGTAATATTATACCACTGCCCATTATTTCAAAAAGGTTGGTTATTCCCGTTTTAAACAGCTTCATTGCCTTGCTTAAATCGCTATGTTTGAAACTATAATAAAAATCTGGTACATTCCGTTTGAAGTTATTTGAACGCAATGAACTCGGTCTAAGGACGTCTGTACAGTCCCACCAAATTCAAATGATTAACGAAAGACTTGTGCAGGTACAAGAATGTCGTGTTTCCAATTTCAACACACGACAACCTTTGTTTCGCCAACGACCGAGCGAAAAAAGAACGCGCCACAAATCTGCTCACCAGTTTGAACAGGAATAATTTCAACAAATCAACTTTTTTCACAAAATTCTAAAGGAAGAGTTCGTAATAATCATATCATTTTAACTTATAGTAGGAATTTTTTCTCGATATTTCTGAGCAATAACACTTGAACGTTCACACTCATGTTGACGTCATTTCTTTAAGTCGGTTGGGAGATAGAACAGATGAACGCACATGTGTGTAACAATCCTGGTGGTCTTATTGGGTTCTTTGAAATGAAATATATCAAACAATAACCACAAAACTAAAATTTTCTCTAAGGTTTCCGAAATTCGATAATATTTTGACCCTTTAATTGTAGACTTTTGGGTTGATTGGAAGTGATGATAATCATCCAGGACCACGTAATTGTTGACCCAAGTCTCTTGCATTTTAGCTGTTTGAGAGGAAAGCTTCTTTTATTCATTCTTTTTTTGCCCTCTACGTAATTTGAAACGAAACAACATTAAAATGCAGCAATAATCCACAAAGACAGGTTTCAAGTTTGGATGTAGACTTAAGACACAAAAAAAGCGGGACAGTAGACCTCTATGGTTCAGATCATTTAAATGATTAATTTTACACAATTAAGTACCAAAGATGAAAAATTGCCTATGCAACCTACAAATATGGGATTCTAGCTCAGAGGAGGGGAGCTAGTAAACAAAGATGAAAGCTACGGCTGGGGGGGGCTAACAAGGGTTTACGTGAGCGCATTCTGTGTTCATAAACGGTACTTACTAAGCCTAACCAACTCCCTGGAAAAATCTGTAGATTCAACCAGAGCACCAGAGAGGCTAGTGCTTACCAAGGTGGCAGGTACACTAATGACCCCCTCGGGCAGACGGAAAAGTGGTGATGCCGGGATAAGAAAGGGCGGAAGGAGCCCACCCGAAGGTTAGTTGAAGGAGTGTTGAGCCGGGGGGGGGGGGGGGGCTGTCGGGTCGGTCGCTAAGAACTGGATTGTACTCCTGTAAATCATTTAAATGATAATAGTTCCAGAAGTACCTCATGAATCAGTAGGACTGCTCCAGAAAATTGTTTTAAGGCAGTTTGCGAAACTTTCTTTAGGCTGTACAGGTACAGGAAAAGTAATGGATAGACTGGTGTTAAATTGAATCAAGTAGCTAGAATCACACTGTTGTGGAGCTTGGAAGCGATGAAGCCATGTAAGGAAAACCACCAAATTGAAATATGAGTGAACATGAATTCAATGCTAAGATCGTATTGAATATTGCTAGTACTGCAAGATCACCACTGAATGCCGGCAATTTCGGAGCGTCAATAAGTGGGGCAATATAAACTTACCCATTTCTTCAACTGTTTCGCTTGAAAGCGTATCTCATCCAAGGTACAAACGAAACCTTAAAGTTTATTGTTGTACACTAATTGTCCTCATTTCATTCTGAGAGGTCACTATAGACTTACGGTGTTCTAACTATAGCGTTGCTCGTTTGCACGTTACTATCATAGGTATCTTCCTCTGACATAAGTAATACATCTCAGAACCAGTTAGTATAGTCAATTCACGAGAACATCCAGGAAGACGAGTGAGGTCGTACATAAAATCTAAATATAAATAAGTCCACACTGTTTGGCTACTGATTACAAACACATCGGTACGTATCTAAGTGCATCAACGCACTTTTTAACTTATTTCTTCCATTGTGTGAGAAATAACTTTCTGAAAATTCCAAAGTACTGACGGAGGACCAGCCGCATCAGTAATCCTGTTTTGAGCCATAATCCAGAAAGCTCATGAGGGGCAGCGTCTCGCTTTAGTTGGTGGGGTCCAACGTTCAGCATATAATCCAGCGAGCCCCGATACCATGATGTAATAGAAGTCAAATTAAACGTAATTTGTTTAATGAAAAGGATGCATGATTTTTAGGATGGTCGTCCAATCTTGCTAAAGCTTTTGAACCTTTCTGTTTGGAAAAATTTATAGAAATTTATACTTCTACATTTCCAGTACATATTTCAACAAACGATGAGAACAAAAAAAATTGTTTACTTGGAAGAATAAAGTCTTCAAGGATCAAAACATATTGATCCTCCTCCTTGGAATGAAGAGGAAATCTTATTAAAATTTGTAAGTGCGTGGTCTCCTCACAGAAACTTTTCTGGAGGGAGATGTAACGTCAACCGTAACAAGACTGCCAATATCTTTAGATCGTACAAGTCTTTCATTATTTGAGTCGCCTTTCAACTGTAACACTTCACTCAAGATAAAGCGTACAAAGAATTGAGGCCCTCGTTTGATGTCCTAAATGCACTTTTGGATGGCATTAACCATACCTTGTTATCTCGTTATTCAATGAATTAAACATGCTCAAGATGTATTTCATCTATTCTTCCACGCCCCTGAACAGAACAACATTGTCAACAGAACATACACTTCATTTCATCATTGTCTGACCAGTGTTCCTTTCAGTTTGGTTGATGACAAGTGGTTTGGAAGAAAATATGGGGGTTAATTTGTTATGAGTGGGTAGAAGTTATTATTTGATAATTTCTAACCATTCAAGACTCCTTACGTCATGTGCTCGTTACTCGCAGGGTTATTGCGAAGTGATTTGGTCCCCACTTCTATTCGATTTGACTGCTTGTGCAAGCAAAGCGCGACACGGATCTTCAGCAACAGAGCATGGAAGAGAATATAGCTCTTCCCGTAGCAACTGATAATTCAACGACAGAAAGCTGTCAACCCAAGTGCCTGGCACAGAGGGGTCGCTAAGACAAGAAAATCCACTCTCTGCGGTGGATAACTTGCTGCAACACAGTTCACTGGAGGGGCCCAAGTGGACCCATCGAAGTCTGCTGACTTTGCTTTTCCGAGTCTTCGTACGATGGTGGGCTGTTGGGCCGAGGTTCCGTGTTGTCTTCTGCCATCGCCAGGGGGTCGTCAATATGAGCCATAGAGCCACCGATCCCTTTCTCCAGAACATCTGGTGTGAAGGCCTCACTGTCTCTTCCCTCGTCGTCTGTTCTGGGCCAACTATCCTGTGAATGAAATAAATGGAAATTAGTACAAGTCCACCTCAACTGCTTAAATATCAGAGATGCTATTGTTGATTCCAACTACAAATCCTATCACTGCACTAATTTGTAAACCAGAAGATCATTATGTGGGGTGGAATGTTGGAATAGTGAAAAGTATGAATTGATATGCCAAAAGCTCGAATTGGTATGCCGAAAGTTGAAATTGAGATGCCAAAAATATTAAAATTTATTCGTGCCAAAGGTTCAAATTACTTTGCCAAAATTTTCAATTTGATAATATGCCAAAAATTCAAATTGATTTTGCCAAACTAATCTGATTTTTTTTCCTAAATGTGTGTGTGTGTTTGTTTGTGTGTGTGTGTGGGTGATTTCATTCTTCCGGTAGCCAAATTGCTGCTCCGTCCTCCAGTCCAAGTCCTCGCACGTGTTTCTTCAGGCCAATTAGCCTCATGGAAACTGCTCGATGAACTGAGAATTGAGTTTTCACTCGTGCCCACATCATCACCTGGGAGTATCTTCCTGAAACTGGAATACTCTCCCTCGTGTTTCACCCTGAAATGTCTTTCAGATAGGTAAGATTTCAAGATTAAGTAAAATTCCTCAAGTCCTTGATGCCAGACTTTATCAAAAGCTTTGGAAACATCCAGGAAGCGCAGACTTGTTTCATTTCCAAGCTATTTTCAATAATTTCAGTTATACGATGAACTTGATCAATGGTCGAGTGTTTTTCTCTAAATCCAAACTGGTGATCCGGGATTGATTCTTTCTTTGTTGGCGAGGCGTAAGGAAACGTTCTTGAGGAAGGCTTCGTATTCTTTATGCAACGCGCCATCGCATGAAACGACGAGTGGCGTGAAAGACCCTCTCAGGACTTCAGCGACTCTGTCGTATTTTGCGTGTACCAGAAGATTAGTCATATTGTATTGTTCTGTTAAAGTGCGGTTTTGAGTTAGCACTTGAATATTTGGGTGAACTGTGAAAACGTGATGACCAACAGGCATGGTTATTAGGTCTTCTGAGGGGCCAGCTTCCTTTAAGCTATTGAATTCTGCAGACATCCAGTCACTATCTAATCAAAGACGAATGGCATAATTAATCTGCAGTGTCTTATAATCATTCCATGACCGTTTTGAGAAATCAGACTTGGGAGCCGTAAGATGTAAAAAGTGGCTGATTTCACGTGTCAGTCTGAATGGTACATGTTCTAAATATATCATGACGTCTGGGTATTGTTGCCAATAGCTGCTGCGCTCTAGGTGATTGTTCACAAACCTCAGTAAAAGATCATTCTCAATTATGACCTCAAGCATGACATTCCCTAACCTGTGGTTTCACTTTTTCGATTTCCTTATCAATTTCACCAAGACAATCATATGTTCCTATCGGCATATAACGCAACTGCTAGACTCCAACATTTCCCAAAATGATTCTGGAGTAATGTGACATTAAGGTGTTCTAAGATCATATTTGTTTTAATGATTCATTGTTAAGGGCTCTACGACAAACTATGCCACAATTTCTATAGCTCTGTATAATTTTGACCAACAAAACAGCAATCTGCATAATACAACTTACTGATGGGAGCGGATCGTCCAGTAGATTTTCCGTAGATCGCGGGCTAGGGCTTGGAGTGCAGCCGTCTCTCTCCCTGTTCCTGGCTTTAGCGAGCAGCCGGTTTTCCCTCTCCCTCTCAAACTGTCGCGCACTGAAGCTCTTAGTGGAAGATGTACTGCTGTGCACAGAAGCTGTGACACCACAATAAATGGGAAAATTGTAAGCCATAATGTAAACAATTTCAGGTTTCCACTCTGTCTCTGCTAAACTAATTCCGTTTCGATGTGGACACGTAATGTACCTACATACACTGCAGTTTCAATAACGGGTAGTGAGTGTTATTACATTTAACCTTTTCCCGACAAATAATTAAACCTCAATAGTATCCGTGCCTCCACACAGTTTTAGTTAACAAGTGATCTGTATGTACACTGATTAATCACAACAACAGCTAGGACTATGAATCAAAATGTTTGTAAACATGAATATTTCAAGATTGAAATCGGGTGCTTATTAAACTATATTTATTGCATTTGCACCTTAAAGCCTTCTTTCTATTATGATCACTCCTACTAACCACCCGGAAAGATATTGCGCACAGTACATAGGAACGTATAAGTTGCTAAGGCAGGGATTTTAAGATAAGCAGCCCTCAGACGCAAAGTTATAATGTGTTAACGTAAGAGTTGATGAAATGTTGGAATCATTCCACTGATAGACCCCTACAACAGTTCAACAGCACCTTAATTTACAATGTTACCATTTTAGGTCAAGAAAAAAATTATTTAGCTTCAGATTTGCAGATTCTGAAACCCAAAGGGAACCCTATACACTTTCACATTACTTTTAAGATTAAATAAACTTACATTTCTAGTTTTTCTAACGTTGAAACTAAACAACAAATTAGTTCCTTGGGTTCCTGCAGCTAATAATTCGGGAAATGTTCTTACTTTGTTCTGTATATGCCCAAAACATTTGGCAATAGATTCGAATTAGATGAAATCCCAGAAAAACTGATGCTCTTTGGGGCATTAAAGGCAATAATTGATTTCACTCAATTGAGAAATCATTGCATTCTACACACCACTCCATTAAAACTGTAGCTGCTTCAACAATGAAATAAAATGTAAAATGAGTAATTCACAACATTGAGAATTGGAATTTTATTATAAATCAAACCACAGGAACGAATCACACATGGTAAGGCCGAACGAAAATGTGCAGGTCAGGAAAAGGTTAATAAGGAATATTTCAAGCACTACCAAATTCATATTGATCCCACAAATAATTCAGTAACACTTAACACTGATTACATGACTCTTCGTTTGTAACGTGGGTGGATGTAGGTACCGTACAACACATCCATTGGTGATTAATATGTCCAATCATAAAACTAACATTATAAATTACAATACCTAATGCAAAAATACATACAGGCGTGACCAACGACACAAACAAATATCGCCGCTTTGATACAGGGTTCATTGTCCAGTGGTGTGCCATAAATAAACAGGAATGAAATGAAATATTGTAATTCATTAAGAAAAAAAAACCAATGGATATTTCGCAATACCCATTTCGTGCATTAGGTGAACCCATTTTAAGAAGATTGTCGAAAAAGCTCTGTACTTGTAAATGGCGTTTTAAGCTATAAAAGTGCTTTTCAGGTTTTAAAGGGTATACCTGGTGTTTGTCTTTCTTAATTACCATAATATTCGTTTACTAAATTGAAATTTTAAGTACCTAATCGCTTTGTTTAACAAAACCATGCAAATTCATTGGAGAAAGTGTGTAGAGAAATTCCAGCTTGTGGGTTTTCCAGTGAGTGTGGACTGTACATTTAACGATTTACTTATGAAACATGAACTATGTATTACAAAAAAATTATATAAATCCAATTCAGGTAGTAATGGTACGGTGTTCAAGGCATGGGTGCAGGGAATGGACAGTCAAAAATAATTTGGGATTTAACACCCTGGCCAAAATAAACATCCTTGGATAATTACAATTTCATGTACAATTATATTCATGTTATCTTTGAGATAGATTGATAAAATACACGAGTGTTAGTGGTTATGTTGAATCAAGCTCAAGAGATACTAATTATGTTGTTAGGTCCCTCACCTAGACCTACATGGAGACTATCCAATTTCCCAATGAATAGTACTAGAACATGTTTTATGGCGCAGTCGGTGGGTAAATTATTTGTATTTTTATTTCGTTTAAGTTTCAAACACTCCCCATCCAAGTATTCTTGTTACTGGGGGAAGAAATCTCATTGAATTGAATGGATGGACAGTAAAAAGACAGATTGTTTGAAGAACATTAAGCTTTAAGTACAGAAGGTGCTCTTTGGGGAATGAAATGTTTGGAGATGACAATCATGGAAAATATAAATATTTTCTCCCCAGATCTAAGGAGAGTGATTCTGCTCATCCAATAGCGTACATTTTAAATTGTTCCATTTTTCAACTATTTTCAAATCAATTTCTGCTAGTAATTCCACAGCATTGCTTCCATGTGTCTGAGAAGAAATTCCACAAGACTACACCGATTATTGGATATTTTAATGGCCAGAGTGTGGTGGGAATTGTCGATTTTCGGAGATCGGGAAATAACAGAACGAAAACTTGTAAAACGATCTTGCATTATAATAATATAACAAATCTACGAGTTGGACTTTAAAGACTACGCTCTACTCTAAGCTATGATGTGAAGTGTAGATAATCCAAATGAATAACTCTTTAAACTACGGTTCAAGTGTCGTGTCGATTTCAGCAGCTTGAAACTTTGCATTCAAGCCCACGATTTCACAGTTAACCGAGAAGGTATAGCAGTAGGAGGGTCACAAGAAGGTGTAGCTTTTTATAGAAGTGTCTTAAGTAACCTTTTAGATTGCCACAAAATGAATCAGTTAGCTACCTAATCCAGTATCATCTAGTTGTTATCCAATATATACTAAATAGAAGGGTGATCAGGACAATCAGGTGGTGTAGATGAATAAAAAATTACATTTTGGTGAGTAGGTGCTCATTATGGAGAACATATTTCCCTATTCTTGAACACTTACAGTCCAAGACACTAAGTTCAGGGAAACAAGACGTGGCAAGTAGAGGAAGAAGAAAATTTCACCCATTCTATGAAAAAAGGTTCCCCTTTTTGAAAGAAAAATATTTACACTACCAGCTGAACTCCCTATCCAAGGACAACCGACAACTCTAAGCCAGTTTGCAGAATTGCACCAATTCGGCCAGTCGGTTGACAATACGAATTGCTTGGTTTTGAGACAGGTAGGTATCTAAGATGATTTTCTATGCCAAACGAAGAGAAAGTGTGGTACAAGTCCTCACTAAATTGCACATAAAACAGAAATCAGAAAGACCTGTAGGAAACGGCTTGGAGTTGAAATTCAGTTTTTCTGTGCTATCCCTCTCCGGTTGATGTCAGTTTGCCACACTTGCTATTTGGATCCCGTTCTCTGTATAAAGCACAATTCTTTGAAACAGCAGCCAATCTTTTACCCCAAAGTTTTCAGACCTTCAATGAATCTCATCACAATAATGGTAGCACGTCTGTGCCCTTAGTGCCTTGGCATCGACTAATTCTAGATTGTTAGGCTCGTTGTATCTTACTGCCATTAAGGCCCACTTCTTTGTCCACCAAACATTGGTTTTTATAACATCAAAGGCCACTCTCTGATTGAGGTTAGAAGAAGTCACACGAATACCCTCTGCAGGTAATCATAAAATCGTAAAGTGAGTGGAGAGCCAACACTGATAATTTGATGTTCTGTCTCCAAGTACAAAAGGTAACCAGCTGTGTGCCTGAGAAGAGGAAAGCTCTTCTTGATAAATGTTATCAGGACTCCCTTGGTGACATAGTACTTATAAAAACCCCACACCTAAGAGGTACAGGGGACAGGTTGTCCGAGCGAGCTGGGGCGTCAGTCCGCTAGCTGTTTACTTTCAGTGGGAGTACTGATTGCCCCCGGTTCGAATCCAGCTGGCACCAATGATAGGGCCAAAATCCTATCAAGTGTTGTATACCGGTCCTGTCGTTAGACAGTTCACCTCTGACCTCGATATCACGTGAATCCAAAACGCTTCCCAACCCAGGGGCGTGAGGCAATGGGAAGCTACGAGCGAAATCGTCAGACCTAGTTCCGATCCTCTCTAGAGGACGGCTGGCGACGTCCGCGACACCTCCGGGTAATCGGACGAAAATCCAAGGTGAAAGGTGTGAAATTCCTAAGAGGTCCAGCAGAGCAAAGATCCAACTGTGGCAATGATAACGTGTTAAGTTCCTACCTACCCTAGTAACCTAAAGTAGGCATCTGTTCCTCAGCTATGCCCCAAATGATAACTATGTCGCACTTAAGAGGAAGTGGCTAAGCGCTCCGTTAAAATTTGACATCATAACGGTAGAGAAGCAGGACAAGTAAGTTTTCCTTCAATAGTGCAACATATGCAGCTTCCACAGATTGCCTTCCTTGGACGTCCAATTCAAAGGTCTGAACAGCCATTTCGAATTAATGAATAGGGATAAGTCGTTGATAGACCAACTGTCTCTACAATTTCCCATCAATTGCCTCACTTATGGCATAAGATACAGAACAGCAAGGCTTTTGACCGTAATATCGATTTAGGTGAAGTGCCAGGTTTCAGGAATGGAGTCTGTACACTCATTGCTCATCTATCAATATCTTCTGGCCCTAGTCTAGTATCACCAACTGCGATTCACCTTCACTTTGCTACCCTCGTTGCTAAGACAAGTAAATTAAGCCCGATAAGGTTCTAATCTTTAGTTCATTCAAATTGCAGAGCACTTTCTACATTTTTAGTAATATTTCCTGGGACAGGTGGCAAACCTTGGAAGCATAATCTACTTCCTCCCTCTTTCCGTCGTTATTTGGCAAAAACATGTCAATATTTTTCTTTTGGGTTCAATTGTGCTGCTCACAGGCGGATTTCAGCCAGAAAAACTTTGTTTTGATGTTGTTGGATGGATATTGGCCTAACGATTCCCCAAATCAGCTCAGCAGTTTTCAAATGATTAATTTAGTGGCAATAAAACGGTTAATTAGCAATTAGTTTGGCCTACTTGTGACATCGGATTTCCTCATATTATTCACAAATTCCCTTCACGTCTTACTTGATGTCATAGACGTCTGAGAAACTCTCAAGTGTTTACATTGTTTTACGTTACATAAAAGACAGTGAAAACAAATCGTGAACTTGAACACAACAAAACAGGAAAACAAAATAATAGGCACTTTTTTTCAATAAAGCCCCATCAAAAAATGGCTACGATCAACTAAAAAATCACTGTGTGGCATTAGCAGTTGTACTATTCAATGGTACTATTATATGAAATCGTATTTTATTGCTCTTTTGTATATAAAACGATACTACGGTAATAATTCTAAGCTTATATAGGCCTCTCACCGCGCGACCACCTTGCTGTTCCATGGGGCCTGTCTTCTGGAACCTTTACAATAGCTACAATAATTTTTCCACTTTTCATATTCTCTCCTAAAATTGGGTTACCTATCCTCCGAAGCTTCGTAATGTAAAAGGAAGGAGGGGGAAAAGTGAACGAGTAACCCCCAATTTTGCTCTTCGTAATGTTGACAGGAGGAGGGAAGGAGGATCAAAATCCGTGATTTTGGTTTTAAAAAACAGCGAATATTCCATCTAAAGTGGGCAGATGAATATGGATTCTGAGAAGAGTATCAACTTTTGCCTCGTATCAGAACTGTAGTGGCATTACCAGCAAGGGATGACCATCTATGGAAAATCTGATTGTAGAATAGTGTGGCTTGATGGAAAGCAGGCAGTAGCATCTCATTTGTCATCGTTAGGTGAGAGATACCAAGAGGTTTACATGATGTTTCTTTCCTGCCTAAAACACCTCAAGTATTTCCTCTAATGTTGTTGAAAGATATGAAGACTATTGACATGGATATGTTTTATGGCTGGGGGTCATCTTATAAAATTAAGTCACATAACACTGAAAATATATCTCGCCCCCAAGAGTCAGAAAGGGACTGTACAAAGACTGCCAAGGAGGGTGGGCAGTGTAACGTCTCCCAACATTCTGAAAGATAGTGGGTTTGTCTAGGAGAGCCTATCTTCCTTGGGCTGTGCTTCTCCCCCTGCCTGCAAGTAGACGGGACAACTACCCAAGCCCAGAGGAATGATATGGCTCACCACGCAGGAGACCTTGTTAGGAAATTACTGGATACCTACTTGCCAAGGTACTGCTGGTTAAGCGGAACCTTCGGGTGAGTTTCACCAGGTAACGAAGCTGGTCCAGTCTACAAGAAAACTCACACACGGAGATACATAACCAGGTTACAAGTCCTGGGAATATTACCTCTACCCTTGACCACCCATGGCAATCCACTGTCCTGGGGTGAACCAGTGGAAGAGGGGGGGGGGGGGCTGGTGGCATCGTGGTGGTAGATAAGTAGCAGGCCCAAGGGTAGAGAGTTTGTGCCAGCTTTCTTCCCCCGATTCCTCCAGTCCTCCTCTAACTAACTAAACCTAAACATTCTGGATGTGTGGAGAAGGGAGGCTCCTATATGGGGGCTTGTTGGTGGGCTGACCTTATGCACCTAGGTTAGGAAATTACTGCGAGGTTGGGAAAAACCTAAACATTCTGGAAAACTCTTGTAAAACTCAAGTCCTGGGAAATAAAACTCTTCTCAATAGTCTGAAGGGGTGTGTACAAAGACTGGCAAACAGGGCGGGCAGTGTAAAACCGCCCAACAGTATGAACGAGACTGTAAAAGAACTGCCAAGGCGGGTTGGCAGTAAATAGTCTCCCAAAAGTATAGTGCAATATGTTTTCCTTCCAACCAATGCATTCTAGGTTACAGACTAGAGGGTTTCCATGCCCTGATTTTTTCTGTTTTCTTTCAAACTGCGGTTTCACGATTTGATCAAAACAAAGATTAAATCCCAAGAAATATTATTATTATTACATTGGGTAGAACTCATTCTCAGTATACAAAATGTGAATGCCGACATTGTAGTCGTCGTTTTGGAAGACAGTTTATAAAAACAGGAAAAAATTATGTGTAAATAACACAGTTCGGTCAAGGTCTTGTTTACTTGTATTGTAGCAACTCATCCCCACAACTTGATTTTTTCGTGCAAATGGTATTTATCGACATAGAATATCATCACTCTACGTGCTTTTGTATCATGAGCTGCTAGTGCCATTTTCGCTCATTATTTCATCTATTCTTCAATCAGTTTTTTAAGGTATACCAATGACTGGTAATGCCATTACAGTTAGAGAAGGAAGAAAGGTCAACCTGACTTATTTTCCACGTGTAATATTTATCCATATTTTATGCTTGATCCAACACGTCCAGCCATCCAGTTAAAAACAAAGTTGCTAAGTACCACACTTAATCGCACTTCTGTTCCATTCCGTTTGGTTAAAATACATTAAAAATTGGACTGAATTTGAATTTGTATTGAATTTCTTTTATTGAAGTTCGTTTTTCAATGAGTTTATGAGTTTTTAGCCTAATCTCAGGGTTATTCTTTTCTTTTTCAGTCACAAAAATTGTGAGGTGATGGAATGGTATAGTTGCCCCTTCCGAGGAGGTGGATGCATTAATTATGCTCCGCCACGCTCATAGGTTGACCCAGATTCGGGGGGGGGGGGGGGGGGGGGCTCGCAATGAGTTGGGCAGGGGGATGACAATTATTAAATTGATCATATTAAAGAGCATACAGCCACAGGGGGGGAATTGCGAGTGAATAGGGGCAGCAGGATAATCAGGACAATCAACAATAAAGGGGCCAATGGACGTGACCGCGCTCTGCTACCATGTGAGGTGATGGAATGGTATAAATGCCCCTTCCGAGGAGGTGGATGCATTAATTATGCTCCGCCACGCTCAGAGGTTGATCCAGACGCTTGCAGGCGTCCGATTCATCTTCCAAGGCGACAGATTCTAAAATCGGGAAGGGGCCAACTAACCAGATCCATCACAAAATCAAAAATGAACATGGATTTCTCTTATTGCTGAAGTAAGAAATCTTTACAGTCCTCATTCTGAAAAATTGGAAAGTGCAGATTGACCCTTCTCTTCTTCAAGTGGCGTAAGTACTGCTAGGCCCAATATGAAATGAAGAACTAGATATTTGGGATGAAATATAGATGTTCGTGGTTAAATGTAGTTTGGAGGTGTGGTATTTTGCCAAACAATTGAGCTTGATTCCTGCTGTTTCCTGCTGCAATATAAGATGACCAATGTACTGGAATGTATTTAACAAACTGGGGGCTGATAGAAATGAGCGTGATAACTTCTCATGATGGACATCGTTCTTGAATCTTGATTGGACAGGGTTGGATTCATTTGGCCATGAATGAAAAATAAGAAACGTATTTTAATTTATCAATTGAAGAATGAAAAATTATGTTTTTTATGTTATTGTTTCTAATGACCTCTGCGAGTGTGGTTACCGTGGGAAGGCGACAGGTGGCATGAGATAAGCAAGATGGCCGCCGCCCTTGCAGCACCTGCTCGTGAAGATGGCATCAGGACCCCTCTGCTTCCTCTCGTGCATCCGCCCCTCAGCACTGAAACTCCGCTCATCCCTGGGACATCCAGTCAAAGTGTTGTATCAATCTTATAAAAGAACATTCCAAATATTTGATTTGTTGTTTAAAATGAAAAAAACATAACTTTGTAGCTTTGACAATGGTGGCTTCATCAAATGTGTCACATGCCCAGCCAAAGTCTTGCACTGGTCACACGTAAAGAATCACCTAAACATCTGATTTCAAGTTATAAAAACAAAACTTGGTTGCTCTGTCAAACCCTGCTCATTTTCAGGATACCCAGTTGCAGCATATAAATTGTCCTATGAGTTCAACAGCTTAGACATTCTGTTGGAGGTTAAAAGTAATATCGTTTTTTGCTATACTTCTTTGGATTCCAAAAAACCTTACCAATCATCTTGTACCAATTTCTTGAACGCAGCAGCCTTGGCACCGTTAGAGGATGACACATGAATTGGTTGCTGTGTGGTTTGGTCTAACAGCTCTTTTTTTAATTATCCCCTTTTCTTTCTTTTAATCTTGTAGTCTTTAATTTTGGAGGACAACCAGTTATCTTGCATCAATCTTGAACAACGGATCTTCTTTTGGTTCGTAGCTGATATCAGTAGTTTTTTCCAATGAACCAAACGGCTTTGAAAATTCCACTAATTTTTGGTAAAGTCGGTGATTGTTTTGTACCAACTCCCAAAAAAATACCCTGTAAAAGTCTGGGTATTTTCCCTCTTTGGGAATAAGAAAGATATTTGAATCAAAACTGTCGGTATCAAACTCTAGGCAAATTAAGTTACTCCATCGACCTTCTTTATTCTCATTACAGTCATTCAAAGTTTTGTTGAATTGTATTAAAGAATAGGACCTATCAGACATTTTTATTGAAGTCAGAACAGTAAAATATGAATGAATAGCCTTGTCGAAGGGTGTTTTGACAATAATCAGCCCATTTGGACTCATTTCCTCAACGCTGTACTGATCTCATATAAAAAAAAAGCCTTTTGATCTGACTAGTTTGAAATTAACACTGGTTGGAACTTTGTCAATCTATAGTACCTTGCAGTTTTGTCAATTCTGCAATTATTAAAATTTTGTTTACATTTTTAAAAGCTCTTGTTCTCTATCCCTAAACTCTATTTTGAAAGGTTAATAACAGTTCCTCCTTCTATTACAGTGATACCAACATAATAAGTTCAAAGATCCTAGTTCAGAATCAGCAGGATAATGACAATATTGTGCTTAAGCCTCCAATGGATTGTTTATTTTTCATGGTAATATTTTGTTTGGGTAATATAAACGTACTGATCTCAATATTCAAATGAATAATATGTGTAGATGTATGTGTTTTCATGTCCAATGACGGACTAGTCTTTAATGACTACTAAATCTAAGAGATACGCACTGCTGTGGACGAGTAACTAGAATTAGTTAGAACTAGTTACCTGTTATATTGCCACTCGTTAATCAATCAATAAAATATTTCGGAAAAATGCCTGTTATTTATATTGTCATGTATGATACAGCATCTGGAGGAATACACATGTTACCATGCACATCTAGGTAAATAATACTCAAGTCCATCACAACGTAGGTTTCATGGCAACACAACATCAACAAATGATAATCAAAATCGTATGATACAATGAGGAGAGTTGATTCAGATTAGAAAAGACGAAAGATGAATGAACGGGTAGAAAACGAAATTTCAGGAGAGAGTCATGAGTTGTAATAGGTACACATACAACGAAAAATGAGTAGAACAGAGAAAAATGATGTTACTAGTGTCAGGGTGGCTACAGACCTGGAAACTCGGCAAAATGCAAACTTGTTTTAATCAATTTTCTGCAATCAAAAAGAGAGAAACAAAAGTTGACCAATGAGTTTGGGGATTAGTTTTGGAATTTTTCGGTTATTTTCGTTGAACAGCTTTTGCGTCGCCATTTTATGAAATCAGTTAAAATCCTTATCCAAATCCAAAAAAGGTTATTTGTCTTTGAAATTTACCCTTATTCTCCCAACATTAAATTATCAACTCTACAACTTCAAATATTTGTAGGACAAACGCTAGTTGGAATGGCGTGATAGCCAATTAATGTTCTTCTTCACTCATATAAGTATAGGTCACACTGCATCTACCCTAAAATTCTGGAATTTTAACGATGCTTGAAGAAGTAAATGAGCATAAAAATTGAAATCGGTGACATCGATCTCATAATACGAAAAGTTCCCATGGATTTCCCAATTTTACCCATTTCCCATGGTTTATCCATATTTTACCATATAAATTCAATAATCTCAGAAATGGTTGATCCAATGCATTTGAATTTTGAAAAATGTATTCACAATTCAATTTTCTATCGAATCTTGGAAACCGATTTCTCTGCTTGCCCTTCACGAAAGCTTTTCCTTGACTATTAAAAGTAGTCAATCCTGTGGGGGCTAATGACAGGAGCGCAGGCGTATTTGCACCTCCTGCCAAAATGGCAATAATATTATAAGTACAATATTATCATACTGTTTTCCAACTATTCCCTATGAATCCTCTGTGAAGAGCAGAAGAGTTTCAAAGCCACACACTAAACAGAGCTTGAGGATGAGTGAGAGGATGGTGGAGTCGTGAGTTTGGTGAGGTAGGGTTAGGGGCTTGCTGTCAGAGAACGTGAGTCAGCGATGCTCCTGAATGGGAGGAGCTTGCACGGAGAACACAGTGTTTGATTCTATCCAGGCCCAAAGAATGAACCAATGAGAGCGCCCTAAGTTTCAGGGAGCACAACTTGTCATCCGCTCACCTACTGGAATGTATGCAGCGAACCACCAAAACGCTCTCTCATCCTGTAATTAGTTTATTGTCCCCAACTCTTGTAACTGACCTGTGTTGGCTGTAAATACGCGATGATTACAGTAAGTGCTATAAAACGTGAATTCTCTATATTGTCGGTGAAGCAGAGTGATTATTCCCGATGCATGGTGCCAAATGCCAGTATTGATAGGACTGCAACAAACCTCGAAGGCAAGCGGAAATTGTGCCACAATTCGCGAATTCAACCCTTAGTACTACTAAAAGATAGATTGGCTCTGAAGATGGGAGGTCAGTAATAAACTTTTCTGCGTCCCTTGTCTTCTTTGCTGCAATTATAAGAATGAAGCTTGGGTTTAAGACGGAATTGGGCTTTCACCTACAAGATGGTTCTTGCTGGGCACATATGAATTTCAACTGTTACAAAACAAGGTTTTCTGAAGGGCAGCAGCCGCCAATGCAGCAGTTGAAAGGATTCGCCTATACTCCTCCGGAAAAAGGTACATTTCTGAGGTTTTTTGGAACAATCAGACTGAAATCGGGATCGAACAAAATAACAATAATGAAAATCAGCTTAGAATTATTATAGGCAGGGAAGCGTCAACACACAGGCATACACCATCAGTTTTTTCTGGTCTTAGAATCGTCTGAAACAGGTTTGTGTTGATTTCTTCTCTCGTGTTCTCGTTGTGACTGAATCAATTCTAATAGGCGCACCTCTGCTGACGAAGCCTTCCTTCACAGGGACGCCCTAATAATGGGTAAACCATGGGAAATTTTAACCTCCTTTTTTAGTAAGTATTCGTTGCCGATTTTAATTTTTCCTGCTCCAAACTAAAGCTCATTTACTCCTTCAAGCATGGTCAAAATTCCAGAATTTTAGGATCTGTACTTAGATGAGTGAAGAAAAACAGTAACGCTCTCGAGCTCCGCTTAAACTGACGTTTGCCCCTTACTCTCTTGGTCAGTAAACTCGATTCAATTTGCTTGTATTATTTCGTATTGGAAGGTAATTAGTATCTGTTAGGCTTAGAATAAAGATCACATTTCCATAATCATGGAATTTAGTGGGGCATTTGAAGCTTCAAGTGTCTTGTGACATTTGTAAATGAAAAGCACGACAGACCCCTGAGATTTAGCAACAAGACTCGTATATCACGGTCTTGAATGATTTGCAATTCAAAGTGGAGAAAAGATCGCTGAAGGCTGCTTGCATTGCTCCTGGATACCTTTGCGATATGATACTTCTGAAGAATATGGTGTCCGTATCTAGAAAGCTATTATAAAGATAGAATATATTTAGGCTTTTTTACATTAAGATGAAAAATGAATTTACTTTTTAGATCATTTCTTGATTTTAAGTCCCAAACATCATCAAGTCAACAAATCATTCTATTAAATACTAGACTGTATTAAAAAATTGACTAACGATGTTTGCATCTTTGCATAACCATGATGAAATCATGGATTCCGTTCGCTCAGATCGGTAGACACCCTGAGACATCTAACGCAAGAAACACATTTAGGCAGGCGCATACAGTAAGTATATTTTACAACTGTTCCTGTTGGCCACATTCCATTTGAAGCTTCTTTCAATCAAGTTGAACTTTTTTCAACACAAATCCACCGTATTCCACACGAACAATACACACGTGTTATTAATTTTGATCTGTTAACCGACTACCTCCCAACAGGCATTCAAGTAACTCAGCAGCGGGGAGACTTTAAATAAATTCCTCTTCTACGCATGAAATGTTGAAGGGTTCCACGTAACGACTAAAAGATCGATCTATTTACATTTCTTCACATACCTATCATGAGAACGAAGTTTCGGCCTCTCCAATCGAGGCCGTGTTCTCTAAAATACAACAATAAGAAAATACGGATTTATGATCAATAATTATTATATATAAATATATAACAATATCTACTAACACCATTAAGAAAAATTGTTGGATGTTTGATTGGATGTGAGAATAATTCAATTACAGCCATCTTACTATCGGAGGTTATAGAATGTAATTTTGTCTTTGGGCAACGCATTGTGTTACTTTCTGTTTTGGTTTGCAGAAGTCGCTTATTTTATATCCCAGTTTTCTGTAAGAATGGAATTTAGTTGATTAATTGTTATGTTCAAGAAGAATAACTCACGGTCGAAGTGATTTAATTCAATCAGCCTTCTTACTCAACCCGTCAGTGTTGCAATTGAAGGGAGATTTCCCCTTAGTTGGAAGGACTCGAGTTCAGTGGTATTAATATTGTTTGGTTCCATAACATTTGGCGCAGTCAGTGGGAGCCGGAATGATACAATACACAACTAGTAAAATCCCTCATGATCTGAAAGACTGTTAACATTACATTTAAGGACGTAGCATCTTTCACTTCTTCACTCAAAACATACACTGTGACAACACCTCCATCAACAGCTGAAGTTCTTCCAATGAGCATCTGCTGAGAGCAGAATAACCCACAGTTCAAGACGGTTAAATCGCTCACAGAGCTCAACCTGTTAGAGTATTGCAACTGAAGGGAAATTTCTCCTTAGCAGTAAGGGCATGAATTCAACTCAGTCAGAAGTACCAATAATTTTTGGGCCATGACACATACACAGCATTCTCCATGCCTTGGCATCCATAAAAGAATCCATTTGGTCCAATTTTTGTTCCCCCATCTTTTCAAATTGATTTTAGCGTTTCCCCAGGGCACAAGTGTCCCTTGGTACAAGACTTACTCCTATCTCACTGTCGAGTTACAACAATTTTTGCTGTGTTCGCCTCACAGTGACGCAAGAGGATTCAATCGCTTAAGGTTTCCTTTTTAACAGCAAGGGACGGAGCCCCTCAGTGTCTTCCGTTCCCATCCAACAGCAATTCAACCAGCTGTTGACATCTGCTGTTGGGTGGTTTGACGTAACAGAAGTTGAGGTAAAGTGGGGCAAGAGCATCGTACGATCTGCAAAGTTCTTACCTTAAAAAGCCCTCAAAAATTAAACATTGCAGCTAGATTAGTGTTGATTTTTGTTCTAGTTATCTCTGAAACTGCCGTTTTTAAACATGACATTGTTTTTTTTCGTAATCATGGAAATTACAAGCTTCACGAACGGAAAAGTTTTCCAAATCCCACTCTCGTACTTGCCCCATCAAAATGGGGAGTGGAAGCACCTTTTTCAAAGGCATGGTAGTATTTATGATGGAGTGAGTACCAGAATCACCAACTTCCAACAATTATTTTGAGACTCGAAATTCCGAAATTGGACAATAATTTTTTTTTTTTTTTCAATCTAAAAACTCTTTTTATTAAGTACAAAAGAACTTCGACGCCCAACTTCAACCCACCTACTTACGTGCACATTGATTGATTTACAACACGTTTTACAATCCAAAAAAGCTGATCCTTCTTTATTCTTTGGAAAAATCTTAAGACTTATAGGTCAATGTTTCTGGCAGAGATGAAAGATGATGAATCGTAGTCCTATCATTTGATGGTCCTGGGAAGGGTGAAAGATGAATTCAAGAAATTTCACTGAGGAAATCGCATATCAGCACCTTCCCAGGTTTCCAATATGCAGTTACCCCTTCGTGGAAAACTTGTGGGAGAAGTGCGTAATAGGGCCTAATTCAATGAAAAATGCTGATGACATTTTTTTTTCAAATTTAAGACTAAAATACCACTTCAGAACTTGGAGAATACTAAGGACTCCACTTAAAATACTCATTTACCTAATGGATGGAAATGGACGAAAGGTGCACCACCAACTTTTGCAGCAGAATGGTAAGGCAAAATGTAACATTGAAGTTTAACTTTGAAGCTTACCTTCTGGACAAGTCTTGGGGTGCATCTAGTTGCCTACCTAACCACCGGATAGCTTCCTATGCTTGAAGTCCAGACCCAAGATGAGGATCTGTTTACGCACTTTCCCCTTTTATGCACTTGCCCTACTTTACCTGAGCATTCTGTTGATGGCATCACTTGTTGGAACGAACCTAATAAAAGTGTACTAAGGCTTGGAGTGTAAACTGTTTTCATATCAATCTTACGACCAATCACTCTCAACTTCTGCTTCTAATTAACAGCACATTTACCTTTAAAATCAGTATTCATTAGGCATCTTTGGATCTTTTTTCAGTTAGTCTTCCATGGCATATTTGGTATAACTCTGAAAATATCTGGTGTCATAAAGCTAACAGAGAAACCTAGCGTTCTGTCAACGTTTTTCTCTGTTAAGAAGTTCGTTTCACTTACTTTGTCAACATTGTCTCCAGGATTCTCTCCAAGTCAATTTTTCATTCATAACATTAAAATCACTCCTTTGCAAGTAACAGTCTCACATTAGCGGACCTGATATCTCATATACTTACCTACTGAGGTATTTCACTTTCATATCATTGTTCTCTTCACTATTCCTCATATTTTAATGAGACAGGGGGTTCTTAAGAGTTGAGACAGCTTTAATAAGGAGGTACAGATTTTCCGTAACTAAGGCAACCAAAAGCGGACGCTCCGATAAGATCAAAGTGTTAAAATATGGGCTTATCTTCTCCTTGTCAGAAGTTTTGACGGGAAACTAACTTATGACACGAGAAGGTTCCCACTTCACTTCTTGTCGCGTACCTAACTAAGTAGAACTATTAATAGGAGAAAGAAAACTCCTAAGTTTCCCTTTAGCAACACTGTCTCGCCCAAAATAGACGCGAACTCTTTGTGACAAACTTTTTTCCACGAGTTGACAAATGTCGTACACCAAGCTTACAATGTACGGGTTAGCTTGACTTAGCTGTAACGAACTATAAAAAGAAAACTTGGCCCCCAACCTCTCTTTACTTTTCTAGTCCCCAAACTTCAAAAGTAGGTACCTACTGTAGACCAAAAGATTGAAGACTATTGTTACAATGTATGTATTTCTTCGAAGTGTATGATATTTATTATAATAAATGAATGCGATTTTTTTAAAAGTCGATCAAACACTTTTTGATTCTGCATCCAACTACTAAAGGCAAATAAGGACTTCCTTTTTTCGTGTTCAATATTTCAAATATCGAGCTTTGGAGGTAATTTATAGTGGTAAATGGTTTTGTGTATTTTTTTAAAAGCTGAATCACGTAATGAAGATTGTTTATAGATTTTTGCAATAAGTCCAAATGGATCAAATTGAAAAACAGGAAAACATGAATGTTAATGTGTTGTTTACCATCGAGGAAATATAAACTCTGTCGGTTTTTACTTCAAAGTTTGACTTGAAAAGTTTGTATTATTGAAAAATGTCGTGAATATTGACTGAAAACAGCCAAAAACACGAATCACATTAAATTGGTACCTATTCAGGTATGTTACGGCCCAAAAATATTTATACCTCTGAATAAGTTTGAACTCGTGTCTTTATTACTAGCAGAAAATTTGCCTTTAATTGCAATGCTCTAATGGGTTTGTTCTATAAGGCCAATTTGATTAAGCCTCCTTGACTGTTAATGATTCTCCTTGAATATGATATCTCTCCAGAATCAAATACCATCCGTATTGGCTGGCTCTGAATACCAATCCAGTACCGATGCAAAACCATGCATCTGGCTGGCTCAATGGATGCATACTGGAAGAAGTTCAGCAGTCCAGTAAGATCATTGTCACAGTGTGTATTTTGACTCAAAGATGCTATGTCAGGGAATGTGATTACTGTCTTTTGGATCGAGAAGGATTGTTTCATACTATATCAGGCCCTACTGACTGCGCCAACTGTTATAGCCAAAACATTAATTAATTAATCTGGCTGAGTTCGAACTAGTGATCTTACTATGAGAAAATTACCCTTTAGTTGCATACACTTGACAAGTTAGAGCTACGATGCTGATTAAATCAAACGTCTTCGACTGTGGGTTGTTCTCTTTTAACACAACAAGTACTTCCAAAAACTATAAATCTGCCGTAGATTCCCACTTTGAAAATGATACGAGGTCTGTCAATTCAATTCCCCGAAAGTGGCTGTAATATTATTGTATTAACTGGCTGGTGTCGTTGGATGGCAACTTGTTTACGACGTTTGTTTGTAGGAACCCAATTTCCCAATTTATTCATTCTTTGATGTTTTATGCAGAAATAAACCTTTCTACAGGTAATTCTTGTAACTTATTATACAACAATTTATTCTGCATAAAACATAGAAAACATCGCGAACCATGGACAGACTTCTTCGACCTTCAGTATTAGACTTGAATCCTGCTTCTACCTCTGCCGCAAGTCATTGGAATCACTGGATACATCGCTTTCAGAACTTTATCCGGAGTACTGACGCCAATGAAGAGGAAAAGTTACGACTGCTTATTAACTACATCTCTCCTGAGGTATTTGAATATATATGTTGTACTGATTCATACAATGATGCAATTTCAATGTTGAGGGCAATTTTCGTTAAACCTGTCAACGAAGTGTTTGCACGCCACAAATTACTTTCTAGGCGTCAACAAACAAATGAGTCGGTAGATAATTACCTCGAAGTTCTTAGACTATTAAGCCGAGATTGTCATTTTAAAGCAGTTACCGCAGAGACCAACAGGGATGACTGTATTAGGGACGCATTCATTCGAGGTTTGTTGAGTCCTGAGATTCGTCAAAGGCTCTTGGAGAATTCCTCTACGCTTTCTCTTGGAGATGCTCATGCACAAGCCCGTTCCTTAGAACTAGCTCAGGCACAGTCAAAGCTGTATGACGATCCCTTTCCCAGAACTGCTGTGAATGCTGTACAGGGCTCTGACAGTGAGACCGGGGAACCAGAGCAGTCGAAGGTAAATTCATGCGCCATTCGCAAGAGTAAGTGTTATTTCTGTGGTTTAGACAGACATTCACGAAGCCAAATGCAGAAACTGCTCCAAAATAGGCCACTACGCTGAAGTTTGTCGGTCTAACAAATCAAAATCAAACAATTCAACAAAGTCAGCCGCCGTCATGGCTACTATTCAATCATGCTCCGTCTCTGAAGGTAAGAACAAACATCCAGCGTCAAAGGTGAAAACAATAGTGGAACTTGTAGGTCACAAAATAATGGGTATGCTAGATTCGGGAAGCGATATTAGTCTAATTGATAAGTACGTAGCACTTAGGCTTGGCTTAAAGATTCATCCAAATAAAGAGGAAGTTGGACTTGCCGCAAAAACTCATCGAGGCATTCAGGGGAGATGCCAGACAAACTTGAATGTACTCGATCACCATTATTCGAATGTCTCATTAGCTGTTCTTCCAGACTTGTGTGCAGATATCATAATAGGTCGTGATGTCATGCAACAACATTCCAGCGTACAGTTCGACTTTGGTGGGCCAAAAGCGCCATTGCAAGTTTGTGTTTTCCGAATAGCCAAAGTAGAACCTGCCAGACTATTTGCCCATCTAACTCCTGACTGCAAGCCAATAGCAGTTAAATCTAGAAGGCATACGTAGAAGGCAGTCTGTGTAAGTTTCGTCTCGATCGGTTGTTCAGTTCGTGTTTTACAGTACTTTGATCATCGGCGTGTTTGGACCCCTTGTCGCGAAAATGTGTGATAGAAAAACTGAGCCAAGAGTAGTGGTCAAAATTTTGGTCGAACGTGGTGTAAGTTCCGCGGAAATTATGAAACAGTTAACTGACGTGTACAAGGATGATTGCCTGAAAAAACAGCTGTCTACGAGTGGGCTAAGCGGTTCAGGGAAGGCAGGGAATCGGTGGAGGACGATCTACGTGAGGGTCACCTCTCGAACGGCACAAAACGTCGGTCGAGTGCGTGCGCTCGGAGACCGTCGGGTAAGCCTCAGAATGTTGGAAGACGAGTTGGGTATCAACAAGGAAACCATTCGACAGATGCTACACGAAGAAGAAGATGGGTGCTGCATCACGACAACGCTCCAGCCCACTCCTCATCCGCAGTTCGCGATTTTTTGACCAAAAACGGCATTCCAACGCTTCCGCACCTACAGCCCGGACCTGGCCCCCTGCGACTTTCATCTCTTTCCACAATTGAAGTCCTATCTCAAGGGCAACCGATACGACGGCGTAGAGGAGGTGCAAAGCGTTAGGGGAAGGTGGGGTAATCAGAGACACGGTCAATAAGAGACATGAGGATTTTAAAATATCCCGCGAAGCTGTATTTGTCCAAAAAGTGCCTACAGAGGTCACCTGATGTAAAATTTTAGTGGGTTAGGAAAATCCGCAAACACATTCCGTGGTAACACCGAGTAATCTACGAAAACCCTTCCTTTCAAAGTCAGGTTACGCGTGTCTCTTATTATCCGTCAGTGCTCCGTCCGCCCAACAACCCGGCTTTTACGAACTGGTAAGTTTTTCCAGACTTTTCTTATGCAATTCTCTTCAATATCTCTTTGCCGGATTCCTGTACGACCACTCCTTAATTATTTATTGCGATGTTTCTTATTGCCTCCAGCTGGTGAACAGCTGGGGCAATTGTAGACAGTTTGTCTCTTATTACCCCAGTCTCTATTAATATATAATTTGAATAGGAATTCTATATTTTTTCTAAAGGTTGGTTGGGATTCCTTCTAAAGAGGAAAACGTTTCATAATGTTTTTATTTTTTTCTATTTGGCAATGTCAAGTTTTTTCAAGTTTTTCAATGTTCAAAAGAGAATCAGACCTTCCTATGTCAATAATTCTCAGTCAAAAAAATTAGGTTTATAATGTTTATAAGGTTCGAATTTTATTTTCAAAGACTGATCAGTAACATTATTTTTCTTACATTTATTTTGGAAGACTGATCTAGAGCTGTGACGTACTTTATGATGAAAATATTATGTGATATAGCTTGTCCAAAGCAGTGACAAGTAAGAAGAAAAAACGGTGCTTTGTTCAACCTAATTTGTTTCTTTGGAGTGCCCTTCAATTTTGAACGCTTTTTTGAAAGTAAATTTGGTTTGTGCAGCAATGGGCTGTTCCCAGGACCTCAGAAATGAAATTTTTAAATGGCAGTTTTGGTGAAAATTTTTGAAAATTTGAAACTTTTTTTGGTGTTAACCTGGAAGCCTGAAACTTTTAGGGTATTAAGAGACAGGTTGCCACTTGTCTCTGATTACGTTAGAACGTCTCTAGAAGTGTTTCTGACTTGCCCATTGAAGATTTTTACATCTGTCTCTTATTGACCCTAATTGGGCAATAAGAGACAAAGGCCCCCCGAGAAAATTCGACTATTTTTCTCTCTTACCTGAATTTTGCTATAAATCTCAAAAAACTCGTGGGGTTTCTATTTGTTACGAAGTGCTTACACAAAAATTTGCGACCTTGAAAAGTCAAAGGTTCGGCCAGAAAAAAATATTTTTGTCTCTTATTACCCCTTCGCGTCTCTAATTACCTCACCTTCCCCTACGACACGGGTGCTGAGGGACCTATCTTCAGGGGGCTTCAGGGGGTGCTTCCAATCGTGGATCCAACCGTGGCGCCGGTGCATCGAGCTAGAGGGAGACTACTGCGAAGGATTATAACTTAATTTTAAGAATTTATGTATATTCCGGACCGTCCGGGCACTTTTCCGGGATTATAATTGACAGACCTCGTACATCAAAAACGAATCCTTGCAGGAGATTAACAAAATGAAATCGATCGTATTGCAAATGGTACCACATATTGCGCGTCACACAGATTCACTAGGTCATATGCCTTAACAGTACCATGTTATCAGATCCCTTAAAATAATTTATCCGTGGTTTGAGAATGTGTTTGTAGTTTTCTTGGCATTGTGATACATTGTACTTGAAGGTGAAAACTGTTCAACTTGACTGGGTTAGATAGTTACACCAGAATGAATAACACGAAGTCAGGGAGTGTTCGGATTGTGCCTCAATACATACAGTTAAATTCGAAAAATTAATATATTCAATACAGCATGACAGAAATTGGGAAGAATGTGTTATAACCTTCATTGCCATATCATTTGTTCCATAGAACTCAGCAAGACATGTCAACATTATCATAACACAGTCTTTTTTAAACGTATGCCTTGAAAATTCGGAATAGTCACACCTACACATTTCACATTGAGGAGCCGTGTTTCATTTTATTTATAATTTTCCATTTTTTTAATTGTTCCAAATACCAATTGATCTGCATAATTCAGCGCGGATTTCCAAATACCTACACCTTATTTATTTGGGTACCTTTCAATGCCCCCGTATCACAATAAACCAAACCCAAAATCCCACGAAAAATGTGGACAACTGAATTTAAAAACGAATTAATCATTTTCAACATCCAGATGTTCGAAAATTCTTCCTACCCACCAAATCAATCAAAAACTAACTAAAAATTACCCAAAATAACCGTTTTCATAAACAATTTATGCCGGTATTTCGTGGATATTTCAGTACTACCCTGTTGCCCAAATTCCCAGCAAATGTAGAATTCAAATATTGAGCTCAACAGTATCGTGAATAAAAGTAATTTTTCCGTACAGAATGTTTCGATGAAATTTGAGTATCTTGAACTTTAGGAAACAATTTTTAATAGGTAGGTACATTGAAAAAAAAAAAATTAAAAATTGAGGTTGCCAAACCCTTTTTAAAATGGTATTCGGCCGTTAAATAAGTATTTTTATAGTTTATTTGAAAGGACAATTCATAATTTTAGCTAGCCTCCCGCGCTCCAAGACAAATCTAAAAATTCCTGCATTCATAATTCAGATAACCCTCAACTAATGTAGCTCATTTTCAATTAATCAAGATTGAATTAAATTATCCAAAAAGCGGCGCTAACTTTTTTATTACGAATGGGGACACATGTTTTTAAAAAACAGATTCGGATTCTACTCAACGCATTAAGCAAAATTTACTTCTTAGCTATTTTTTAAGGCATTCCAGAAACTAGTGGAATTTACTAAATTGAAGAACAACGAGTTTTACAAGACACAAGAGCGATTCATAACCATTGACCGTTCTTTTACTGAAATCGTTTTTACTGAATTCATTTTTTTTTATTCGATGGTTAAAATCGTTTTTAATTGTAATCCTCTGGGTAAACAAGGCTTGTTTTCAAATTACCACTGTTCTTTATTTTTTATCAATGTTGATAAGGATCTATTTATCTTCCCATTTGGCTCAAAACGTTGTGAAGAATTCTAAACTGCAGTGTTGAACACATTTGAAGAAAAGAAACAAACGGTAAAATCAAAAATCGAAAAAACTGCAAAACTCTCCAACTTTGAGACATTTTTCAAATTGTCCAATTTCGGTGAGTTATCTCGATTTGCTAACTCGAATAAAATCAACGGCTAAGTATGTTGCCTGGGTATGAAGCTAGAGTTGACAGAGTTGAGCTAGTTGTTGACAGCCCATAAATTTGTGTTTTCCTCATATAACCTACGTGTTTTAAAAAATATTTTGTAACAAATTGAGATTTCAGAAAAATCCTACGCAGGAATCGGTAAAAAAAGAGTATTGTGCGTCGCATGCGAGCAATCACAATTCTCTAACATCAGTAGTAAGGAAGCTTTAATGAAAAAAAGTCTTTTCAATTCATGGTAAGCACTGTAATATACAAATATATATAGGGTATCCAACTACACCTCCCCCCCCTATTATTCATGAATTTTAGTCAGCATATTTTTTGCCAAGGATCCCAAATATGTTTACATTCCGCACAATGCACATGCCAGCCCACACCAAATTTATTTTTTCAGATGGGTACCCCATTCTATTTTATTGCAGATTCGGATTCTACGCTCGATTTTATGGAAATTTGGCTCCTTAATAACTTTTTTTATGGTTCTGGGCGATTAGCGAGGGCTCAAAACGCCCGATTGGAAGGTTTTTCACACCTGCTAAAATTGTAAATTTCGAGCTTAAAACAAAAGAGTGAAGTTGATTGCATTCGAAGCATATGAGTCTTTACTCACCGATTTTAGCACCAAATTTTGTTTCTACTCTCTGAAGCTTTTTAAAATCCAACAACAACTGAAAAAAATTGTGTCGAATGAACAAAAATTTGGACAAATTGAGAAATATCTCGAACTCTTTAGAGAAGAAAAACGGGCTCTGATTCGTGTTCTGCACAATCAAAACCCCGTAGCTACGATATTGAGGTAGGTCATGAATAATGACTTTTTTTGGGAACTGTATTATCTGAGTGAGATAAAAATTCAAATTAGTACTCCTGTATGGTAGGGAGGTTGTGTGTTAAGAAGTTGACTTTATAAAAATGTAAAATTCCTGTTCTTCCAGGACATATAGGAACAGGAATAGGAAATTGAAGAGAAAAATGGCTTCAAATGACGTGTCGGAAGTTCAATCCAGAATTTCTTCGGGCACATTGATGAAGGCAAACCAGGGCGCTCGCCCTTGCATACGTAATATATGAAACAACGTGCATTACTACGAACCATCGTTACAATACCCCATTCCCTTCCCAATTGCAAAGTACAAATCCAACACAATTTCCACTAGCATCAATCACAACATACGGATCAATACGGTATCAGCACGATGCTTTCGATAGGAGCGGTATATATCGGTCGATCAAGTTCAAATAAAAGGGCGACGGGAAAGGGGGCGTCGGGAGAGGGGGAAATCGGGCGGGGACCCTGGATGTGTACCTTTGGGAGAGCACATCGCGTAAGAGAGTTGCTCAATTTGCTCGTCTCTGGAGAACAGCTCTCCGTTTCGTGAGGTCGCGGCTAATCCCTCTGGAACCGTCATCGTCAAAATAGGCTACAACTTCATAGTGACAAACTCGTTCATAATAGTTGGTTGCTTTCCAGTTACTTCATAAGGCTCAAGTCGTGCAGTGAAGCTAGATGAGCGAATTTCTGTATAATAAGCGATTTTTAACAAAACATAATGAACGGCTGTTCTTCAGCAGGGCCAGTCTGAAATGTTCTACTCCAAGTACTCGATGGAGGAAGGAAACAAAGAGTAGAAGTCTTAATTCAGCATTTTCAAATCTCTACAGTTCATTTATCAGGCAGATTCTCCTTCTCCACTTAAATTAAAACCGGTAAATATAAAATGTTTGGTTGTCTTATGGGGTGGCCAAATCAAACCCGCCCTGTACGCCGACGTTTCGAAATATTTATATTTCTTCTTCAGGACTTGGAAATATGTATGTAAATTGAAGGTTATTTCATATTGATCTTTTTATACTCTAACAATATTTTTGACTACAACTGCCGCTACTGAATCATATTATAGAGGTGATAGTGAATCTGGTCGAAAGTTGAAGAGATGTTTGACCAAAAGTTAGAGCAATGTGGATGAAATACTTCTTTTAATTCATTTTGTATTTGTACTGTTTCATTTGTGTTTTATCCACAAATAACCTTCAAAGTACCAATATAGTTCAAGGTCCTGAAGAAGAAATATAGGTATTTCGAAACGTCGGTCTAGAAGACAGACTTGCAATTTGACAAATCTCCAAGACACCTGAACATTTTAAATGTAGTTTTATTTTCAAAACTAAAGCCTGGAATCACCACTTCTTGCATATGTATTTTCATCCACAAATAACCTTAAACGTATGTACATATTCCCAATTCCTGAAGAAGAAATACAAATATTTCGAAACTTCGGTCTTAAAGACATACTTGTAATTTGAGCAACCCTCAAGACAGCCAAACATATTAAATATAGTTTTATGTTCATAACTAAAGCCTGGAATTAGCACATCTTGCATAAGTACTTTTTATTGTGTAAAAATCGTTCCATTCTTCCGTTTGAGGGTATCTGAAGCGTTTAGAATGTGATTAATTGAAATAACATTGTGGAGATTTCTTCCCGTTCTGGGTGATTCTCACCTAGTGCTGCATATTCTGCCCGTTTTCTCGCATTATTTAACAGAAAAAGGGCTCACCACCATCCAAACAACAAGTGAGAGATAAACTTACGTTTTTGTAAGTAATGGATATTTATTTTTTAATCACTTAATTCATGTACGTACTTTAATGGAAACGTTTTCTCTTGCGAGAGCTGAAGTGTGACGTTTTCCCTCACAAACGTTACAATTTTCGAAATAACACCTGCAGGAATCCTATCGCCAAATCCAAGTGTGTGTTTTGAGAAGGGGTCACGAATATTCTGAGGTTGTTCAATTTTCAAGTAATCCTGGTGATTCTAGCTCTAGTCTTGGGGTGTCTGTCTGTCTGTCTGGATGATATGGAAGGTTTGTCTTTTCTACATCCACGAGGCTCCTCATCAATAGACGTTGGTCCCTAATTGTTGACAAATTGTACAAATTAATGGTCTCGCAGTGCTTGAATTTTGACAGCGAGTGACTGTTTAACGTAGACCCCCCTTGGGGTAACTAAGGGTGGAACTCGGAGATATCCCGAAATTTTGCCATGATTTCCTCTGACAACTACAGAAGTTCATCTTTTCCAAAAATCGTTCACTATTCCTTGAAAAGCCCTCAATTTATGCATAATTTATGAAGTTATTGCCAAAACCGCCGTTAATGTGGTGGACGCAGAGATATACCCTCGAGTTCTAAGAGCTGTAAAAACATTCGCGGCAAGAACCATAATCAATTTAGCGGAGTTTAGTTCATGTAGTACTTTTGCGGAATGAAATCCAACAAACCCGTCTTGATTAATGGACGGTAAACAACATTCGCGATGAAAAGAAAAATCAGACGGTAGATTTACATATTAAACACTTTAAGGTGAAACCCCTCCCTCTTGATCAGAAGTGTAATGTAATTCATTTTCTGATCGTTTCTCGAGCATTGAAGTGAGTGAAGTGTTACGCGGAAACCAACATCTTCAAAACCAATTCAGAAAATGTGCAAGCAAAAGAATTAGAAATCCAATAATCAAGAGCCAACAGCTATGGTCTGTTTTAATTATTTGAATTTTAGCTTCCAGGCTTTAAGTGGTAGCATTGAGGGGCTTAAACCACCTTTTGATATGAATGGAGTCATTGCTGTAGCTTTTTGTATACACAAATTCGCTCATAGCGATAATTCTCTCTTTCAACAGACCCGTTTAGTCATGCATTCAATTCTAAACATTTATTTGTCTCGTAATATAATATATTAATTAATATTTTAAAATATTGTTATGTTGTTAACAATGTTCTTACGCAAAAACGTACATGACCTTGTAGTGGTTATTCATTGTTCCCTGTTCAGCAAGCCACTTGTATGAATCTCGGTTTCCATAAACCATGAAATTGTGACTTTCTCACTTTAGGGTTCAACTTCATTAACTTTATGAACAGCGTGGAGACAGCTGCTTGAAGTAGTTTCGTTTTGGTTGGTCAGAATGGGAGTCAAATTATCAAATTTAGTTCGAAAGATGCAAACTAACGGGCTAATATGAACATTAAAATTTCCATAGCCAATTCCATGTCTTTTCCCATAGCTATTTGGAAAAATTCCCTTACGACCCGGGGATCACCCTGAGGAACAAGGTGAACAGTTTCACCAAGACGTGAAAATAGGAAATAGAAATAGAAAAACGGTATCACACAAACCCCGAAATTTAGTCTTGGCCGGAGTTGATCTCTCCTGAGGCTTGCTAGTCTCCAAACTTGGACTCGGCTGTTACAAAATCCCTAAAGCGAATTATGCAAAGGCTGATATTCACGATCTAAGGTAACGGTACCGGTAGTGGCCACAGTTAACAATTTTTTTCTTTAGTTTTGACAATTGTGGGCCAACAGTAGTACTGACTTTCTTCAGGACTCATTTAGAATATAGCCCGACTCTTCCCTAACATATCCATTGCCTAAAACTATCAAAAGAACAATTTTTTATATTTTTTATTAATTTTTTCTCACACCTTTATTTTGATCTAGTAGTGGCCACATCAAATTACGAAATTTCCAGTAGTGGCCACGTGCATGTCTCAGTAGTGGCCACTTGACATTTTGCCCTCCTTACGTGTTTAATATCATTAAATTCAATACCAGATGAACAAAATTGATTCTATCCAGTAGAAGCTCTAGGATACAGCCCAACAAACGAGGAAACTAGGGACGGTCATATTGAGAAGTTTACCACAATTTCCAATGATGCTCTGCGCACTCCTAGTTCAACCTCTGACTACAAGATGACATGAGCTGTACCTCCTGCAAGTTTGAAGCCACTAGGAGACCGGGAATCCTTATTTCTCAAATATAAACTTTAAAATGGCCACTACTGGAGCAGTGGCCACTACCGGTGCCGTTACCTTATGTAATTTTCATGAAAATCGGATGAAAAATGAGCATTTTTAAACACGTAATACAAAAAGTACGCATAAGCGTGGAATAAACTAGCGTACGAAGTAGAACTCACGAAGTTGTTGTATGGTAAAAGTCCTGATCAAGCAATTGGCATTTAAAATCGTTTTCTGATATTTCCAAAGTTATGAGACGCCTGACGGAAATTGCGTAAATTTATTTCAATCAGATACCGCAGTACGTACTACCACGCGGTGAGACGTGGATTTAATAACTGCCACCTCCGAACTCGAAAAGCTATTACGGCGAAGCGTGAAGGCGCTCATATCTAATTCAAGAATTTTCGAATTGGTTCCCGACTTTAAGAACGACGAGGAAATATAACTTCCACCGGTAAAAGCCGTCGAGGCGATACATTGTCATATCAAAAGTGGGTCGGAGGCTTTAAAAAGTTCGGGAAGCCCTTTTCCTCGCTAAATAATTCCCCGACTGTATGCGGCGAAACCGCGTTTTTTTTTCCGAAACCACCTGAGTCAAGTGTGGGTTCGAACACGGACCCAGGCAGGTGGGGAAATTAAAAAACTGAACAATGTTCTCCCTGTTGGTTTTATGCCTCGCAGGAGTTTGCGGTATCTTGGTGAATTTGAAACCCATCGTGGTAGAGGAGATGGCTCTTACGAGAGGTAAAACCAAGCCGGTAAAATGGGTTGGCTAATATCTAGTTTAAACTCAAATAAATTGTATTTCCATTAACTGTTACTTAGCCATTAGCCGTGGTAATAGTTGCTGTCTTTGAATTTTGCTTAGGTGTAGATGAAATCTCGATACCTCCTTGCAGGTCTAGGAATTAGTGATGGTCGGATTCACGGTGAAAGAGTCTGATGGAACCGCCCTCCAGAGGACCGGTAAAGGAACGAATCCGAAAAAAGAAATTGCCGTTCCATGAAAGTATGCATAGTATAGCATCCGTCCACTAAAGGAGAAATCGTACTGGACAGGAGGACATCTTATTATAGCATTTTTGGACGTGTGAAAGTGGTATACAAATGAAATCAAATTGATCTATGCATACGTAAATACAGGCAAAAGTGGCTGCTGACACGTATGTGCAACACAATTCACACAACAAATTAAAAATCCAACCATTGAAGCTCGTGAAACAAGACAAGATTACCCTATCTAGTTCAATCAAGGAGCAGAATAGATATTGTACGCGCGGACAGCAGTTTGGAGGCGGCACCCAACGAATCAGAAAAACATGAGCACCTGCTCCGAGGTCTCAAAATAAAGTAAGAGAACGAGGCGGAATCTCGGAGCATTTTCAGTTTGAATTGAAGTGTGCATAGGCGACCAATCAGAGAGCTCGAAAAAAGAAACAAGGAGCAACGTAAGTTTTTTTTCCAGCTTTGGAGGCCCCAGGTGTACAAGCCTTAGTTGGAATTATGCTCTTATCGTTTCCTTACCACGCAGCCCTGTCGCTGTTCAGTTTGTTTCAATACTGTTTTATGGTTCTGTGTTTTCGACGTAATTTATGAGTGTTAAGGCCCATTCACACGAACATTTGCGAACACTGCTCTAAAACAATCATAAGCAAGATGCTCATGTGAGAGCTACAACTAGTTGCAAAACAAGTCTGAGGATCTGAATCTCCTCCTACAAAATGAACGAAACCGGCTTCGTTCCGCCAAAGGAATGATTTTTCCTTTTTTCGTTCCCACCAATGCTAGGAGTATTGTCAATGGATTGAATGGAAATCCCAATACGTAACAACAGCCATTCTATCAAACATCATTCGGTCGAACTATAGTCGTACAAACGCGATTCTAGACGGACAAAAACTCGAAATATGCACGAAAGGGAGCATATGGTGTGTAAACCATCTGAGTAAATAAAACACTAGAATTCTTCCTTCTCCTGTCGTAACATGTCATTGAAGACCAATGTTACCAACTAAAAGCAGTGACATCGTTGCATAAAATCGATCATGAATACATACTTTTACACGTGTTTTAATTGTGACAGTTGGTAATTGATTGGTATAATTACGTTCAAATACTGGAAAAATGTGATTCACAATTTTTCGATCTCTGAAATATTATTCTGTGATAATAATTTATGGTATATGTGTTCGTTCATTTATCAAAATGTATAAAAAATGAGAATTTACCAAAAATGTGCTCAAAATGTTTAGAAATGAATGTCAACTAAATAGGGCATTGAGAGAAAGTTTTCTTGGTACGATTCACTCTGCACGATTGCCAACTAGGGTTACATTAATTTTTGCAAATTCTGGTTAGCACCAACTTATTTATTTAATGGGGTAAGCGGGAAGGGCGAATATTGGTTCCAATCATTATTATAACGATTATAATAATTAAAAGTAGATACAAGTCGAATCGGTGAAGTTCTCTCACCTCACAAGGCCTAAACAAAAGTTTGTTGCCATTGATCGTCTTCAGGGTTTTAGGCAGGCAAATATTTGGTGGATTCTGCAGTCTTAAGTGGGTAGACCTATAGTCTGAATTGATTATTATTTATTTTATTTAGATGGCCTATAATATACTGTGGTACTTTTTCCAATGGTATATTGAATTCTGATTTATAATTTTACGAAAATGGAGTTATAACATACATCTATGTACTACTAATTTTGTTACTTTTCAAGATTTTATATCTCTGAAAGTAAAAGAGTCTGCAAAACCAAATTTTTACAGTTTGCTCCTCTCATCTATTGCTAAAAGTAGACCAAATTTCATGTTTTGATTTTCATGCCCAAAAAAGATATTAAGCCTCAAACTTTCAAAATTTTAAGAATTTTACATTTTTAAAAATTTATATTTGCAAAACAAAGTTAGTCTGCAGCTTGAAACTTTGCGGATTCGGAGCATACATATATACGTATCTAATGAAAAAATAACAAGCAAATTACCTGTTGCCTTGTTAAGAAAAAAATTGTTGAAAATAGCTTTTTGCTAAAAGAGTAAGTTAAACTTTGAAGAGGTATTTAGACCTTTGGTCCTAGGTTTGAGCAGTTAGGTCTAAGCAGCTTTATTATAGCCTAACATTTTCTGAATGCATTGGTTTTTGTTTCAATGTTCTAGGATGAGTAGAAGCTGAGGTAAATACGTTTCCGCAGACATCTAAAATCGCTTAAAATAAGCGTTCTAACTACAGAAAAATGGCCGCCACTGGCAAACAACAAGTACAAAAATTGAACTAAGTGTATTTTTACACTTGTAACAGGTGCTACTTTTTGGCGTAAAAAAATAAAAAATAATAAAAATATTACAGCAACCTCCTGTGGACCACTTTATATGGATTGACCCATAGTTTATGGCCGTAGAAGAGAGGTACCTGCTGAATAATACCTACTTGATAGGATTAACAGGTATTAGGTACTCCCAAAAAGAACGGTATTTCAAAAAATTTAGCAAAAAGTTATTTTTGATTTGACTTTTTGCATTTGGGATATCCAACGTACCATTTTGAAAGAAATGGTGATCTCGTGACCATGAAGACGTAAAGCAGTAACTGTAAAGAAACATTGTTGAATACCTCAAGGGACACTAAAGCACAAATCAGTCCTGTTAGAGGTTTCAATTGCTTCTCATAAGCCATTCAGTAGACCCCACGACACACCTGGTAATGATTAATTAATCCTTCGGCCATTTATTGTTATTATGGATTGTTAAAATTCGTGGTTTTACAATTGGAGAGAACGTGGCATTTTTCTTAGGGCTTACCTGATTGTGCGAAAAGAATGGGCGGCGCAAGATTCGAATTGGCGTAATGTCGAGGGCGGCCTCCGACGAAGAGCTTGAGGACGAAGCAGATGAGGGCAGTGAAGATCGCTAGACCCGTCGCGACTCCGAGCAAAGTCGAGAGGTCGGTTGCAATCACCACCAAATCTGAAAAGTTTGAAGGGCTTACAACGGAGGAATCTTGTTGTTACACCCCAAAAATATTGATTCCTCTGATCAGGGGCAGTTACAGGATCATCTGCACCCCCTGGGCAAAACGATAAAGATACCTGACAGTAATATCATAAGTATAATATATTATCATTCTGTTTTCCAACTCCTCATTGAAGAGCAGAAGAGTTTGCACTGCATTGAAGAACACGAGTAACTGATTGCTTTTGATTTATTATTCAATAATAAACCATTGTAATCGCTCTTGAAAAAAAAAAAAAAATTCTAACCCCCCCTGAAAATTTCATGGTTTACGTTTCAAAGGGTGTAGAATCCGAATCTGCAATAAAAATTTTTCCGTCCGTCCGCCGTACGCCGTACGCACGATATCTCCCAAACGGCTGGAGCAAAAGATCTGAAATTTTCAGGAAAAATCCATCTTGGTCCGACGACGCCCCAATTCTTGAGCCAGCTCTCTCACTCAATTTAAAGTGCCCTTTAAGGGCTGTCGAAGTTTTGTAAAATCCCTAAAAACCTCATAACAAGTCGAAGCGGCCTAAATTTATACCCATTTGAAGAACATACCTCTAGGAGTCGAATGAGTCCCTCCCCAGGGCCGTAGGTCAAACCATTCCCGATGTATGGACCGATTTATGGTGTCAACATTTGCGTTTTTTGGTTTATTATTGTTTGTTTGTAACCTAGGGATGCCGATAGCGTCGAGTTGTAGTGAATGTGGTTACTGGAGTGATAGCCGATGTGGATACTTGTAGTTTATCGTCGATACACGGGTTGAAGCATTCTGATATGTATGAAACGCTGATAATATATAGGTAAATATTATTACTGGGGATTATTATTCAATATTATTACTGGGGTAAATAAGTATTCTTTCGCTCGGGTTTATTATTCAATTGGCTTGCGTTCATGATTTGAATCTGTACTAAGCTTCGGAGTGTGCGTGTTTCACAGGTGATAGAGCGATTATTGAATTTCAGGAGATATGCATAGAGCACGTTGGATTGATCAGTTGATGATATTTGTGTGCCTCCTCTACATCAGTCTACCTTTGGCTACATCGTTTAAATTTGGGTTTGGGGAAGTTTTAACGTAATACGAGCGCTAAAGGACTTGATAAATTATGGATATTTCTATTGTGGGGGGGGGGGGGAGGAGATTGAGATTCAATTAAAAAAACTATGCAAATTCTTTCACTGGGGTTTATCATTCAATTGGCTTGCGTTCATAATTTGAATTTCTACTAAGCTTTGGAGTGTGCGCGTTTCACAGGATAGAGCGATTGAATTTCAGGAGGCACACAAATATGATCAACTGATCAATCCAAATAGGTATTTTGGTTGAGAACAGATTTACGTGCTCCATGCATATCTCCTGAAATTCAATAATCGCACTATCCTGTGAAACGCGCACACTCCAAAGCTTAGTAGAAATTCAAATTATGAACGCAAGCCAATTGAATAATAAACCCCAGTGAAAGAATTTGCAGCGTTTTTCACAATAAATGTTAAATTCTCAATCCGTTTGGTGAAAAAATAAACCGCCTTATAGCAATTTTAATGGGTAAAAAACCGAGTAAAGTCATAGTTTCGTATTTTGTTAGAAAATTACCATTGTTCAGGCCAACTTTTCGTTGTAATGAATAGCGTTGTGGTTAAGCCAAGCGCAAGCGTTCTGTCCAAGGCTATAGTTGAGTATGTACACTAGGTATTTGCATACTTCAGTTGTTAAAACAACCAATGCATCTATTGCATAAATGAATCATTCATAAGGATAATCGCTCAGCCCTCGGAAGGTGTAACCATAGCATCCCATCCCCTCCTTGTTGTAGGCTAATGACAGACCATGATGCTGGGACTTGGGGGACCTAGAGGCAATGCCGCCCCTGCCTGTAAGTTGGAACAATTCAGTCGATACCCACTTGCTGTTTTAAAAAAATGGAACTATTGGCTGGTCAGCATACTTCTTCTGTCTTGTTTACCTGTTGTACTAACAACTGTTGTCAATGGAATGAAAAATTATTGATTTTCTGCAGCTGTATTGACCTCTAAGTTGAATTTTTGTCGTACATTTAAGAGCCTCATGGTTCCGAAGCTCAAACCAGTAGATTGGAGTTTAGGTAAAAAATTGGTAGATCTACCGGAATTCTGGTAGAATGGCAACACTGCCAGTGACTTGGGTGATGGGTAAGGAAATGAGAGGAGGGGTGCAGGTCTACCTTACAATCGTGGATAGCCCTAGTGTGACCGATCAGGACTGATGGCAATCGCACAAAGACTCGTCACGGTGATCGTATCTATGTCGTCAAAGACTGAAAGTCAATGTCACAAGGGGTCTGGAAGCCCCCCAGGAGTTTGGGAAGCGGAGCAAGTAACAGATAAAATGCATGGCAAGTATGTGTTGTGGGCTTGCACAATACCAAACGTACCCCTGGTTGAGAGAGAATGTGAATCAAATTTTCAGTTGCAGTTCGTTGCATTCTCGCCAATCCACTTGGCTCATTGTTTACGTTGCAAGTTGCCTCCATCTTAATTTGACCACCACCAGTGTTTCAGAAAGAGGAACATTTCATCTTTTCAGCGTTGTGACTCTTTTTTCAATCAACATTATATTTCACCTCAAAAATCGATTTTGAAAACTTACAAATGGGGTTTTTCCCAAGGGGACATTACATTTTTTTGGCTGATTTCAAGGCATACACCTATACAATCTCCAGTTAAAAGGGCAATGGGGTTCCAAGTCTTTAAATCTCAGCAAATACAACATACCACTGATATTTGAGCAAATGTTTTTTTTTCCTCAAATGATGAGAAAATGTGGAAATCTGCTTAATGAACAGTTTTTGGAGCCTAGACGTGGTGTCACTTAGTAGGTTATTACGCTCGGGTAGTGATCGATTCACATGGTTTATCCAACTAGGTTCTATACCCTACCTTGAGTCTTTTGACGTGAGTGCAGTGATATTTTTCCGAATCGTTTGATGGGCTATATTCCCCATGTTTTTTTAGAATCGATCCAAAACGTGGGAATGAGCGCCGATCCTAGACTGTCCTCTTTCTAGCGTCACCCTCTACACTTGAAAGACCATCTTGACGTGACATGAGTATTTTTCCGAATCGTTTGATGTTAATTTCTTGTGCATCGGAAATGAAGCAATGTAAATTGAACTCTTTTTTAGATTAGTTTTCATATATATACGCAGAATTTCATCATCTTTCTGAAGCACTAACCAAATTTAAGTTTTGATTGTGAATGAATTCAGCGTGAATGAATTACGAAAAACATAAACATTGGGGTAATCCCGCCCATCTTATCGGGGGAATGCCGTGCATTTCTGAAACGTCAAAAAAATATGGAAAAGAACAACAAATAACCAACAAAGCGCCAAATTCAGCTGGATTTTGATCAACTCACTGCTAGTAGCAGAGATGGGGTTCAGAAGAAGAAGAAGAAAGGTGGAAATCATGAAAAAAATTGAAAGACCTCAAAAAAAAAAAAAAAGAAAGAAAGAAGCGCAAGAGAACCAGGAGTGAGAGCGGTGACCGTGATGACTCGGGAGATATCTATGAGGGAGACCTGGTTGTAGACACAGACGAAGATGTTGAAGAATTCTCGACTTCGTCTTTTGTGGACAGCTTGTGTACAATTTGCCAAGAAGCCGATAATAATTCGCCAATGTGGAATCGCGAGCACTGTAATCACAGCAGCCACTACATGTGTTCCATGGGACGACCTGATCAAGGCTATTTTATCATTTTGTAAAGAAAGAAAAGCTAAATATTAGTATGGGTTCAAAAAAGTTCTATATACAAGACTGTAGTTTACCTATTTCTAAGTCACCGTTCATTTTAACTATCGTTTATTGACTGTTTTTATGGTTTTTATTGTTATAAATACATTTAATCTTCTAACTTTGGAAAAAATGGGATGAATGACGGTTGAGAGGGGAACATAATTCAGTTCTCGGGGTTGGGCGTCATTACCAAAGCACTTTATTAACATTCACGGCTGTTTTTCCTTTCAAAATCCTTTTATGTAAGGGAAATGCTCAGATATCGAAAATATAATAAATTCTAGAGCCATTCGTCCAAGAACAACATTTTTATGACGTTATGTCCCTTAACTGTATGGTTCCAAAGTTAACCCTCACGGTTTACCCTACACTATGCTGAAATTTTGATGTCAATTCAAATGTCTTTCAGCTCGCCATATACATCAAATATCACAACCTACGTTCTTGAGAAATTCCTTGTATTTAGGGTCTTTAAACGAAAAATTTCTCTGAATAAATGAAACTTTTAGAATCTTGTAAAATTCCTTGTTGGTCTGGAAAGATCGGCCAAAAGTTTTCAAGTTTTTTTACGTGATGGCGTTAAAATAAGGAAACAACGATTTTGACTTTGAAATAAGTGACTGCATTAAGTAAAACCCACATTTTTACTTAGAAACTCACAGCGTATGGTCCATTGTAGCTTCATTGCCTTAAAAACTTGTGAAAAGAGATTATTGGTGTCAATACCCTACGGCCCTCGCTAGTCCATCTCCAAAACTGTGGCAAAATAACAAAGTCGAAAGCATCATGACGTTCATTCATTTCAACATTAATGAATACGAATTGAACCCACCTTCTGAGCAGAACACCTTTTTCGGTCGAGGTATGGTGACCGTGTGGTAGCCCGCTCTGCACTGGCACACGGCATTGTGGCGGATTTGTACGCAGTCTGAGTTCGCATCCACGAACGTGCAGGTCTGCTGGTAAAAACACTGATCCCCTATGCTCGTGGCTGCAACATTCGCATCCAAAAAGATTCAAGAAAAGCTTACTCGTACACGTAATCAGTAACATTATCACAGCTACACAGGTAAATGTTATTTCTTGGAGTTTACGAGGGGGCTTCGATCTGATTCAGTCCTAATACTTGGCACCAGTGCTAGCTAGTTTACCGTTTCATTACTAAGGAGGAATTTATGAGACTTGAACAAATCAACTGAGACTTGTTCGTACAGACAAAACGTAATACCAATTAACAAGTTTTTAAAACAGATAATGAAGTTGAAAAACGCAGCAAATTCTTTCACTGGGGTTTATCATTCAATTTCATTCATGATTTGAATTTCTACTAAGCTTTGGAGTGTGCGTGTTTCACAGGTATAGTGCGATTATTGAATTTCAGGAGGCACACAAATATGATCAACTGATCAATCCAAATAGGTATTTTGGTTGAGAACAGATTTACGTGCTCTATGCATACCTCCTGAAATGCAATAATCGCTCTTTCACCTGTGAAACACGCACACTCCAAAGCTTAGTAGAAATTCAAATCATGAATCATTGAATAATGAAACCCAAAGAAAGAATTTGCAGCGTTTTTTTCAAAATATGAAATTAGTTGTGTGTTTCATAGTATCTAGTACATTGCTTGAATTACCTATTTGATCTTGAAAAGTTCAGTAGTGGGCATGTTGCCCTTCCAAAGGGTTATTAGCGAAACTGTTAAGGTGTTAGGTAGGTAGGACGTAGGAACACGTGTTCACGTTCATTATACGTACATTTATCTTTATATAGCCTTCTTTCTTTTAATTTCCTCACTCTTACATATATATTTTCTTCGGCCAATTGGGCTGTAATCCCTCGAGTTTTCTTTGTCATTTTGTAGGTGCCTATTTAAAGTTTGGTTAGCGCTGCATGCCGCCACATATCAAGGCCTATCAATAGTCTTGGTGTTTCCGCAATTTCAGCAAACCCTACATTTATTTATTGCCTGTTTTAGAAATAAATTGAAATAGGTGCAATTGGTTAGCGCACATACCGTGCCGCCCTGTATCATTTCAAGCACAGATTGATTTTTCCTCTTCCAAGCGAATTTTTTATTTGGAAAAGTAATTGTAATGTTATTGAACATTCCCTTGTTATGGGAATGCCATTATTTTCAGGGAAATCGCCTGTATTCCCTTATTTGTGAACATATCGTATCAGCACACTGTAATAGTTGTGTAACATGGAATGCAATTAGAAAAATGAATCACTACTGCGTAATCAAGTCTGATTTTGAATTCCTTGTCGATACGTAATATTTATATGACATACGCTTGGCACATCCTCTGTTGTTTCCTAGGGGAACGGGGAAGCCTCTCAGGCACTCGCATAATCGCGACTCTGGAGCGCAGTAAACGTTGATCATCTCCGGGTTGCAGCTGTCTTCGCACGGACCTCCTAGCTCCTCTCCGAGTACTGTCAGAACAGAACAAACAAATTGGAGTAAATATCAAAGATAAATTCCAGTGAGAAAGTAAAGAGCACATACCAAAGCCACAGATCAATAGGTTTTAGTAATTATCACATATCAACACCACTTAAATTTTCGGGGAATGTACAGGTGAGTTATAATCAGTTGAAAATATGGGGTACTCTAGCAATACCCCCACTATCTTATTGGTGGTAACAATCAAATTGGTAGTTAAGATTACAATAAGTTATTACTATTCTAGTTATTTTTTAGTTTCAACTACCTTGTTACTCAAAATTGCACTTTCAACTTTCTGTCAAAGACGAACATTACTATTCAAATGTTCATTACTTATTTGAGAATAAAATTACTTATTTGAGAAATATAAGAAGTCTTATTCCAATCATAGACTCTGATTTGTTTGTCTAATTGATCTACAGTTCACTAAAAGGATTGATTAGGGATTATTTAATTTTTAGATGGAAGCATACCATCTAGTCCATCAAACTATTTCACTTGGCAAAAACTTAAGTATTGCCTCCTAACTTTTGTAGTGGTTCAAAAACAAGTAGACTCATCTATTAATCTGTTATTCTGTCTATTTTGCTTCCGAGTCTACCAAGGTAGCAGAAGCATTTTTTTGCTATTTGGAACGTGAAACAGAGGAGGTATTTCGGTTTATTATTCAATAATAAAACATCGTAATCGCTCTTGAAAAAAAATTTCTAACCCCCCTGAGAATTTCATGGTTTACGTTTCAAAGGGTGTAGAATCCGAATCTGCAATAAAAAAATTTCCGTCCGTCCGCCTTACGTTGTATGCCGTACGCACGATTTCTCCCAAACGGCTGGAGTAAAATATCTGAAATTTTCAGGAAAAATCAATATTGGTCCGACAACGCCCCAATTCTTTAGCCAGCTCTCTCACTTAGTTTAAAGTGCCCTTTAAGGGTAGTCAAAGTTTTGTAGAATCCCTAAAAACCTCAAAAAAAAAAAAAAAAAAAAGTCGAAGCTGCCTAAATTTGGACTTTTTTTGAAGAACTTTTCATGAGGAATCGAATGAGCCCCTCCCCAGGTCCGTGGCTCAAACCATTCCCGATTTATGGTGCCAAAATTTGCATCCACATTCACCACATCACTAGGTTACAGCGATCGAAACAAAAGCAACACGGTTTTTTTTTCTTTTGGTCGCAGTAACCTAGTGATGTAGTGAATGTGGATACTGGAGTAAACTCCTAAAAGGGTTTATAACCGATACACGGGTTGAAGCATTCTGATATGCATGCTCCGTCTTACGAAATTTTCATATAGAATATTTTTCCATTGTAATCGCTCTTGAAAAAAAAAAAAAAAAAACGATATGCATAGAGCACGTAAATCGGTTCTCAACCAAAATACCTATTTGGATTGATCAGTTGATCATATTTGTGTGCCTCCTGAAATTCAATAATCGCTCTATCACCTGTGAAACACGCACACTCCAAAGCTTAGTAGAAATTCAAATCATCAATGCAAGCCTAATGAATGAAATTGAATAATAAACCCCCAGTGAAAGAATTTGCAGCGTTTTTACGATTAAATTAGTTTCTGGTTTAGATATCTCGTTTTGTAAATGTTGTCAACATTAAAGAACACTGGAAAATACGTCGGTACAGCGGAAAACTCGATGGGTAAGGAGAAACAAATCCAATATTTACTCCACTCGGATTTCCTGCTTCAACAGATTCTTCATCTCATTAGTCAGGGTCATTAGTCACGTCACCTACCTCTCTTCTGAAGAGCAAGAGACGTTTCCCAACCACACCATCGTTAGTAGGTATCTAATATTACATTACGTTCCCTCTTACTAAAAGCATTCGTCCATTACTCAGGGCACACTTTCCGTTGCCTATTTGTATTTATAAGGTAGATGCAGCCACCCACTGGAAGAAAATTATTCATATAAAGTAAAACGTCTACCTGCTCTCTTGTCCGTCTCTATGTACCACGAGTTCAAAAATTTAAACTCGATTTCTTGAAAAGAGAATCACATTGAAATTATATCACCCGATCGATAGTCGCAAGTTATCATACCGTCTGGGATATAATGTGAGGTGTATGCAGGGACGTAACTAGGGGAGGGCGGCTGCTAGAGGGGCGCCAAATAGGCAAAAAAGTGACAGCTTACCAAGTTCTTTTAAATATTATGACCGTTTGGAGTAAATTTGAAAATATTTACTAAAAGGAAAAATAATATAAATAAGAAATGCAATAGGCCTACAAGAAAGGACAAAGGATATAGAAAACGTATACTTCGCGAGGCGAGAACTAGCCTTGAGCGGCCGTATGCAGGGCAGTTGACGAGGCGAGTCTACTCCATTCGAACTTTTGGTTTATATTTGCCAAAACGGCCTCCATGACGCCTATCCCAATATAACCACAGCTTTGAGAATTTTTCTTACAACACCCGTGTGTGTAGCATCGAATGAAAGAAGTTTTAGAAAACTAAGGATAATCAAAAAACTACATCAGGAACTTGACAGGACAACAACGACTAAGCAACTTGGCCATCATATCAATAGAGCACAAAATAGCTTCAGCACTACCTTTTGGTGGTATCATTAAAAGATTTGCAGCAAAAAAAGCCCGACAATTTTCATTTTAAAGTTTGTTTAGGGCTTCCATTTCGTACAAAAAATTATTTATCATCTATTAGTTTGTTAAATTTAATAAAAATTAAATGGTATTTTACATTGAGCTCTTACTGACCAAACCTTCCTCCTTCTAGTAGAAGAGTTTATACATTGTGAATAAATCAAATTAATTATATTTATATTTTGGATCATTGGTATGTTAAGATGGTATGAGTCATTAGATATCGTGTCTATGGGGGTGGGGCGTAACGGGCTGGTTACGCCCCTTCGTGTATGCGGCAACATTATTGTAAGAGCCAATATTTGATTGGTTCTTACTATATAACTTCTCCTGATCTGAAGGATGAAAGGTACTGGCTTTAGGATAGTCGTTAGTTTCAAGAAATATATTCTGCAGCAATTATATTGCAGACTATGCAGGTTGTACTAGGATGCGACAAGAGGTGGTAACAGGTGCGTGAGCCATCCCCACCAGTTGCGTTAAAATTGATGGTGCCAGTTGAGTACAACTGCCCCAACGATTTGAAGGTTGGATAGAGAGAAGGAGGATGCGTCAGGATTCAAGTGATGGTCCCAAATGCTTGCATCTGCCCCAGCAAGAGGATCTGGTCGAGGAAGAAGGTTAGGGTAATTTACTATTGGTCCCAGATGCGTGCGTCCCCGAGCCAATTTGAGTGAGGAAATTTAGGTGGCTCCAGCAGGAAAATTTAGTAAGTTTGCAGAAAGAGAGGTGAGGATTTGGAACAGACCAGATAGTTAGTTCAATACTATACCCCTGCCGAGATTCGATGGTCTCTGGGGATTCCAGAGGTCCTGCACGAAGCGGCAACGCAGCCCGAGACAGGTAGCGAAATGGCCTACCGAATTGAACCCTCTTTATTCTATTAAAATCACTCCGGAGTAGCTTCTTATCCAACTTCAATTTTGTTGCAATGTGGAACTGAATTATTCTGTCACCAGGATCGTAATCTACATGAAAAATTTATTCTAACGAGTAAAACTTGACAGAAAATAATTAATTTCTCATTTTATTTTTAATGAGCTAGTTTAGGCCTAAGTTAGACATAAGTAAATGCTCCTATTTAAACTGATTGAATAAGTACTACTATTTTAATTTTGAAGAAGGCCAAAATCTCCAGAAACCACCCTAAGGGATTATAGATAGTACCGTTTAAAGAACAACAGTTGAAGCAAAAATGTAGGTGGTGTAGCATTGGCCCCTTTGTTTTCATCCAGTACCTACATAATTAGTGTCCCTGAAACAATTGGTATGAAATTTATATTCATTTTTCACCAAATTACGCATGCATTTTGAATATCATCATCACTGCACGATTCGAATGAAATGAAAAAAGTGAGTCTTTGCCTAGAGGGGAACATGAAGCGAAAATTAATGAGGGTTATGAAGGTTGTGTGCCCACCTCATGGAACTGAAAGGGTTGGGTCCGCTGCGGTTCAGGGACCATCGAATCTCGGCAAGAGTGTAGAAGTATTTAGCTAGCGATTGTGGAAGGGTTTGTCAAGTCAAATCTGAGCGCTGAAGAAGGTAAGGGTAGTTTAATGTTGGTCCTGCGTCCGCCCCAGCAAGCAAATTTAGGTGAGGAAGTTTATGTAGGTGATCCTCTGTTGGTCCCAAACGTGTACGTCTGCCCCTTCAGGAAGTCTAGTTCTAGTTCTAAGTTAATAGGAAATGACACACCCACTTATCTATTTTGGGAAAATCAAAAAACCATGTTTTGGACACGTTATTGACCAAGCATCTATCTTTATGTTGATGTGTGTTGACGTTAGGACTAAACAGCCCCCACGTGGAGTCCATGTGCGAAAGAACGGATTTTTTGCATCAACTCCAAGATCTTTTCATGATTATAACGGCGGTCGGACACTACAGATTTGGATTTTTTTGGAATTTTGAAAACGTAAACTGACAAAATTGAAAGGGTTTATAAAACATTTATAGAAAACATTAAACCAAAACGTTGATTTCAATGTACGAACATACTACTACTCCGCGGCGCTACAACCCATGGAGGATCTCATCAGTATGGGAGCAGTTGTCAGTCACAACGGTCCCCAAGTACCTGAACGTGCGACACCTCTCAATCGTTTTATCATTCAAGGTGATGCTTTGCTCAGGATGTACGAACCTAGGTTGTTCGAATTCAAACATCAAATTCTTCACTACCGTACAGCGTATAATATTTTTTAATTTAATGTCCGAAAGATGACCTTTTGGAGCAAATTTCAAGCGTTCAGGCAAAAATTCACCTCTGAATCACAGGGACCTATAAGCGGTAGAAAAAGAAAATTTTAAAGTTGGAAAAGTTTAGTTGGCAATTTTTCCTCTTCTAGTTAATTTATTTTTTTATCCATTTTGCCTTTTTAAATAATGTTGGTTTTTCATTAGGGAGATAGTTATTGCAACGCTCTTTCAAAGGGTATTATTAAATTTGAAATTACTCCTTCAATCACGAGAATTATGAATGCTGTTAAATGTATAATCGAGCAGCATAACAAAATTAGAGGATTAGAAAGGCCAGGGATTGAACACTGAACCGGACTACTTAAGAGTTATAATTGAATTCTGATGTCAGGAATTCTCTATACTTCCAAGCCTCACGAAAATATGAACATAATGTTGTCCGATCCAGTCCTTTCACGATCAACAGCACTTCCTCTCTGCTCAACATCCCAACAAAACTTCTGAGTCGCGTATAGCTCAGGATGGAGCACTCAGCCAGATGCATCCTGTTCCGAATCCAAGGCTGGGAATTTACATCCAGAAGTTCCTCTCCAACGATAAGAGACATTCTTAGAAGATAATGACGTTTGCTTCAAAAAATGAGTTTGCGATGGAATTTTCTGTATCTTTCTTTGCTGAATCGAATGGTGACTCTCAAGGGCTCCTCGCTCAATAAATGAAGGAATTTATGGGTCCGTTGACCTGCACAATCCTGTTCAAAAAACTAAAACAATTGTAAAGCGTTTGAAAAATAAATCATTTTTGATTTTTACAAAAAACGCTGCAAATTCTTCCACTGGGGTTTATTATTCAATTGGCTTGCGTTCATGATTTGAATTTCTACTAAGCGTTGGGGTGTGCGTGTTTACAGGTGATAGAGTGATTATTGAATTTCAGGAGGCACACAAATATGATCAACTGAACAATCCAAAAAGGCATATTGGTTGAGAACAGATTTACGTGCCCTATGCATATCTCCTGAAATTCAATAATCGCTCTATCACCTGTGAAACAGGGACACTCCAAAGCTTAGTAGAAATTCAAATCATGAACGCAAGCCAATTGAATAATAAACCCCAGTGAAAGAATTTGCGAAAATTTCAGATTTTCTGATTTTTCCTGAAAATTATCAGAATGCTTCAACCCGTGTATCGGCTACAAAGCCTTTTAGGAGTTCACTCCAGTATCCACATTACTACATCACTACGTCACTAGGTTACTGATATCAACACAAAAACAATAATAAACCAAAATAACGCGAATGCACCATAAATCGGGGCATACATCGGAGATGGTTTGAGCTACGGACCTGGGGAGGGGCTCATTCGATTCCTCGTGGTGTGCTCTTCAAAAAGAGTACAAATTTAGGCCGCCTTGACTTTTTTTGAGGTTTTCAGGGATTTTACAAAACTTTGACAACCCTTAAAGGGCATTTTAAATTAAGTGAGAGAGCTGGCTCAAGAGTTGGGGCGTCGCCGGACCAACATGGATTTTTCCTGAAAATTTCAGCTTTTTTGCTTCAGCCGTTTTGAGAAATCGTGCGTACGGCGGACGGACGGAAAATGTTTTATTGCAGATTCGGATTCTACACCCTTTGAAACGTAAACCATGAAATGTTCAGGGGGGGTTAGAAATTTTTTTCAAGAGCGATTACAATGGTTTATTATTGAATAATAAACCAAATTTGACTTTTGGGACTCCATTTTTACGCCTCAATTATCCCTGAAAATGTCTTTGTTAGATTGAAGAAGCAGAAAATGCAACACTCTTTCCAACGGCATCCTCAAATTTGAATTTTCATAGCAAATTACGGGAATTCTGAATTTTAGTGAAGTAGAATCTAAAACAAAATACTAATTTTAAACGTGAAAAACATGTCATTTCAAGCGGAATGAAGAAGTGCTATGGTGCCACTTTCGGTCGGAATTGAGTTGTAAAACACGTGGGAGAGCGGATGGACACGACTGGCGTTACACCCCGTTGTAACCAGTTTGAGGGATGGCGTTTTGTGGCGTCTTTCATAAATAGACGAAAGATATTTTCGTGCCTCTCTTTGCTGACTTGAGTTGGTCTGATTGTCCCAAACTACACTTTTAGGCACAACCCTTTGTTTTACGTGCCATTTGCGTCATTCAACTATAAATTTCTCTGCAAAACATGGAAAAGTTGTCAAGTTCACTGTCCCATTTCGAGCCAGATAATCCTTGAGCTCCTTGTGAATTTCGTCCTTGTGAGGAAATCATTGTTTAATTCTTTTAACAATCATAACAATCAGTTGACACACAATTTCGAAAGAAATCTCGATAATCGTATGGGTTGGTGTCTAGATGTTCTGGCTAAGGTCAAACCAGATACATGGCTGTATTTGCCCATGTGCAGACACGAAATCTTTGTAACAATCTAACTTCTACTGATCGATTTATAAGTATTCCGAGTTCGGTGAAATGTTCAATAATTGTTGTATGGCTAGACGGTATCCAGTGAATACTCATTCAGTAATAGTTAAAACTTCTTCAATTTTCTTCCGGCCTCAGTAACATCTTCCTGAACCCTGCAAGGATGGTACAATTCATTGTTCACAGATCAACAAAGCATGAAATTTCTACAAAGCTGAATGTTATTATGCTGAATCTTTAGTTATCTCCGTCGGTCAAATTTCTTTTGAATTTGGATAGTACAGCTGTATGAATTCCATCATTGCCAAACCAATAGTAGACAGTGCTCAAAGATTTATTGGTTTACAATTTTCATCTGATGGAATTTTCATAAATTAAGCTTCACAAAATCATGCTTAATATCCTGTCTTGCATTGCTACACTATTTAGGGATGGCAACGATATACCGATACTTTTGAAACATCGATATTCTGGGCCCCATATATCGAAGTTACGTATTCACTCGACCCTTTTCTGCTGCCCTCAGCAACCGCTAGTATAAATGCAACCTGTCCGCCTGCGCCGAGTCAGTCTTCATGTTCTCGCGCTGCGACTAGTTTCTAGTTACGACTCCCGTTCTTACCGACCAGTTTCCATTGCGTTGTGCCCGTTATTGTAAGACATTTTGTGTGTTCGAGAAATAAAATTGTTTTTAAAAATCTAACTCGAGTGCAGCAAACCGTAATTTTGATATATCGCCATCGACAAATTCATCCCGATAGTATCGGAGACATCGCTGTTTTTGGGTCCGATATATCGGATTCATAATATGACAAAAATTGCTGCATTTTATTCTTTCAAGTGGGAAATTATTCAATCGGCTTGCAGGACAGGGAGTTTGAATTTTTTCTTAAAAATATACTAATTTTAAATAAAATATCTAAAGTTGTATTGTTTGAACAAGACAGGTTTTTTCTATTGATCGAGCATCTATTCGAATTTCAAAGGTAGTTTAACACACAAATATTCAACTGAACGATCCAAATAGGCATTTTGGTTGAGAACAGATTTACGTGCCCTATGCATATCTCCTGAAATTCAATAATCGATCACCTGTAAAACACGCACACTCCAAAGCTTAGTATTTTTTCAAAATCAAATTAAAGATAACGCAAAAGATATGCACAATAATAAATTCCCAGTGAAATTTGAAATTACAATAAGCAGTTTTCTTAAAAAAGTATTCTGAAAAAAGATCGTTTTATAGGTTATATAGAATTTCAACCCGTGTATCGGCTACAAAGCCTTTTATGAGTTCACTCCAGTATCCACATTACTACATCGCTACATCACTACGTCACTAGGTTACTGATATCAAAACAAAAACAATAATAAATGAAAATAACTCGAATGTTGGCACCATAAATCGGGCCATTCTTCGGGAATGGTTTGACCTACGGACCTGGGGAGGGGCTCATTCGATTCCTCGTGGAGTGTTCTTCAAAAAGAGTACACATTTAGGCCGCCTTGACTTTTTTTGAGGTTTGTAGGGATTTTAAAAAACTTTGACAACCCTTAAAGGGCACTTTAAATTAAGTTCGTGTCGTCGGAATTTTTTTGAAAATTTTAGCTTTTTTTTTTTCTTCAAAAATCGTGCGTACGGCGGACGGACGGAAATTTTTTTATAGCAGATTTTTTTTCATTCGAAATGGCACGTATCCTCCGAATTTCGTCAGGCGATTTGAAACGTAAAAAGAAGCCATGTTGAATATTTACTCATAGATGACAGGCAGGAGTCAGGTAAAGTTTTCAATAAAACCTTGGAGAATTTTTTATTTTTCAAAAAGGCCAATGATTTAAAGTGAAAATAATACCCTCTTGTTCGGAGAAAATTGATTCAATTTTCGATCTTTATTGTGCCTTCTCACATATATCCGTTGAGAAACTGCAGAAAAACATCATCATTAATCTGCAAATCGTTTTTTTCACTTCCTGAACATTTTGTCGGAATGGATTTGTGCCTGTTTGAAAGTAAGCTCCTCAAATTGAAAAATTTTGCCATCTCTAACACCATGGACAGTCGTATTTCTGGTCGAAAGCCGTGTTATATTCGGGAGGCTCCACGAGGAAAGGTGTGGCTAAGGTAAGGAAAGCTTCATGTTGCAACCCAATTCACTGCGGAGGCAATCGAAAATGCTAATCGGGACATCCTCCCGTTATCCTATTCGGTTTATCAGCCCTCCTGCTACCTTCCTGTTTTGAGGCTTTTGGCCGACCCTCACGTAATTTGCAAAAAGTGAAAGAGCCGGATAAGTTCGAGATGGGGAAAAAAACGATCCATCCTACGTGGAGGGAATCAAAGGGATCAGTCCTTTCACTTTGGAGCGGCTCACGTGCAGGGGCCCGAAGCTGCGCATTCGTGATGAGAAAGCCAAACCTTCAAAGTAAAGGCGTCGTATAACAATTGAAGCGAAAATCAATATCTAGGTAGTAGTCTCGAAGCAATTAACTGCCTGGATGGTGGGGTGGGTTTGTTACAAATCCGGTCTTTTGTCGAATATAGGCAGGAAAGCTATTCGATGTCTACAATTACGGTCTATAAACCCTGTGGGGTTGATTCTGCAGTTACGCTGTATGGTACAAATTGTGTTCCTCTTGACAGAAACCGATTTTTTTAATCGAAGAAGAAGAAAAATTACTTTATTTAAAAATAGTATACACATACAAAAAGTTAAACATCTTCAAGAAAGTAAAAATAGGCATAGCCTTCGGCTGTCTGCCGGAGTTGACCCAAATGGAAATCGACTAACTTATGGAAAACGACTATAAACTTATTCAAAATTAAATAAAATGCTACACTGCCTGTCGCATTACCAATTGAATTCATTTACTAGTACCTTGCGGTAGGACCACCCATCGCTTGCATAGTTCGCCAGCTTTACCCACTTATTTCTATTTTCTAGAATATGAACAAAATCAGTCTGTGCGATTGTAGTAACTCCAAAATACTTAACTCTGTATTCACTTAAAATAGGGCAAACTGCAATAAAATGAAAAATATCCTCCCTCACTCCCAAATTGCAGAGAGAACAATCCACTCGTCACATGCACCAAACTATATGGTGTACCTGGAGACTGATTTGGATCCCACTTCGGCTTTCGCGCTGGGGTTGCACCTGGACAACCTCTTGAAGGTGGCAAAGATACCATGCACTAGGCTTCCAAAGATTGTGGCACAGGAAGTTATAAAGGCTGGGGTGTCTTGGGCTGACACATGGAGAAAACTGACATCAAGATATGGAATCACCGACAATCTCGCCACCTTCGATGCTTCACTTCTCAAGGCGGATATTGCTGGGATTTTGACGGGCTTCAAGGATGAGAAGAGGGCGGGTTTTGTGCGCAGGGTGGAGTCATCCGACTCATATGCTCTGTATCGTGAACTGGATCCTGCGGTGAATTGCGCCAGCGCTCAGGGATTCTGTGCACTCAATGAGTACCTTGAGATGGATGTTCAGGTTGCGCTCTGAGGTCCTATATTTGAATATGAAGCCATACCGAGAGACACACCTGCCTTCTGAGCGCTGTTCCATGTCCTTGGGGAGCTTGAGTCGACGTTCCATTTCTTGAGCAGGTGTCCAATATTGGAAGACCTGAAGAGAATTTAGAAGAACTGCACTTGGCAAGGGAAGTTTATCGCGTGATGAGGCTGTAGATCTCCTTAATGACCCACGCCAATGGAGTAAATTGGCAAAATTTTGTATTTTGGCTTGGCCATACCGCAGAATGCTTATCACTGAATTTAATTACTGAGAAGTTATCCTTTATTTTATACAATTACATTACCTTGTAATTTTCATTTTCTAGCTAGTTATTAGGTTCCGTTCTTCCGGCAGACGGTTCAATAAGAACCATGCTGTATTGTTTATTTTGAGATTTTATTGTCACTATGAAATATGTATTTTTGTAATAAACCGTTTTTCTTCTTCTTCTTCTTCTTCTTCTTCTTCAATCCACTCGCTCACGATCCCATCCAGGCGGATAGTTCAGTGTGACCATCTCGCTCCGTATTTTTGAAATCCATCTTAGGATCGGTATAGTAAAATCGGAGGTTCCCCGTGGATCAAGCAGATCCACAACAGGAATTGCATGGTCCAACCGACACCCCCATATACGAGAGGAGGAGGACGACGCTCGAGATAGCCAATCACGCCTGTACTCATCCCTAATTCTCGCAATAAAACCATTAAAAAAACGCTGCAAATTCTTCCACTGGGGTTTATTATTCAATTTCATTCATTTGGCTTGCATTCATAATTTCTACTAAGCTTTGGAGTGTTTCACAGCGATTATTGAATTTTTAGGAGATATGCAAAGAGCCTCAAAATTTCAGCTTAATCAGTTGAGAGTATCTGCTTCAAAATCGGGTTGCAAGATTCCACCCGAACATACATACATTGCAAGTTGAATAAAAGCTTTTAAAAAGAGGGGTGGTGAAGTATCTCTTGGAATGGGTAGTAGTCAAATCGGAAGAAAATCATGGAATTAGTCATGAGATAACCTATCTCCTTCCTTTCTAATCGTTGGCCCAATCAGATGCCACCTTTCACTTTGTTGCCTCTGTAGGGGGTATTAGACCGAAGTGACATTCACAGGCCCCGATTCTTGAGTCTATTTCTGATCGAAGTTCACCCTTAACGTTTTTTTATTGCTTAGTTTTCAAGTTATGTCGGTTTAACGATTTTTCGTGTTGACAGGGATTTCGACGCTGTTTCCAATAAAAAACGCTGCAAATTCTTTCACTGGGGTTTATTATTCAATTGGCTTGCGTTTTTTTTTTTTTTTTTTTTTTTTTTAATGGTTATCAGAATGCTTCAACCCGTGTATCGGCTACAAAGCCTTTTAGGAGTTCACTCCAGTATCCACATTACTACATCACTACGTCACTAGGTTACTGATATCAACACAAAAACAATAATAAACCAAAAAACGCGAATGTTGGCACCATAAATCGGGCCATAGATTGAGAATGATTTGACCTACGGACCTGGGGAGGGGCTCATCCGATTCCTCGTGGAGTGTTCTTCAAAAAGAGTACAAATTTAGGCCGCCTTGACTTTTTTTGAGGTTTTTAGGGATTTTACAAAACTTTGACAACCCTTAAAGGGCACTTTAAATTAAGTGAGAGAGCTGGCTCAAGAATTGGGGCGTCGCCGGACCAACATGGATTTTTCCTGAAAATTTCAGATCTTTTGCTCCAGCCGTTTGGGAGAAATCGTGCGTACGGTACGTAATGAAAAATTTTTATTGCAGATTCGGATTCTACACTTAGATAGAAAAAATTAGAATTTTTCTTTTTTTCAAGAGCGATTACAATGGTTTCTTATTGAATAATAAACCAAAACTCCGTACAAATCTGTTTCAAGCCATTCTAAGACCGAATCATTTTCGATCAATTAAGAATTTGGTCTAATTTAAACATTTAAATGGCATTTTTCGTTGGAATTGAGCTCTAAAAATCGAATTCTGAAGTTTCATGAACTTGTTTTGGGACATCCTGTTCAGATTTGGGGTTGGAAAGGTCAATTCAAGAACTTCGAAGAGGTTTAAACTTTCAAGTTGTTAGTGAAACACAAAGGTTTATAATTAGATTTAATAAACCAAAAACGCCAGTGGGAGGGCCGTGCAGCGTCAGTCGCGTGAAGATAAGGCCAGCAGTGAGATAAACGTATGCAGGAACGAAATGATGAGCGGGGCGGGGTCGGCTGTAACCGCACTATCCACTGGAACCTCCGCCGTAGACGTCTGCCGCAGACGCGGTGCGGCGACCTGCGAAATGGAGGAGAACCACCCGCATTCCACTCCGATAGCCCTCTCGCTGACGTTCTAAATTACGACTGTTATCTTGTAAAAATCGTCAGCCCGGGGAGCAGCATTTCAGGAAATCCTCCGATAAATCGGCGTTTGTACGATTCTTTGACAGGTGGTGAGACGATATACCTACTCAGTAAAAACGCTGCAAATTCTTTCACTGGGGTTTATTATTCAATGATTCATGATTTGAATTTCTACTAAGCTTTGGAGTGTGCGTGTTTCACAGGTGATAGAGCGATTATTGAATTTCAGGAGATATGCATAGAGCGCTTGAATCGGTTCTCAAACAAAATACCTATTTGGATTGATCAGTTGATCATATTTGTGTGCCACCTGAAATTCAATAATCGCTCTACCACCTGTGAAACACGAACACGCCAAAGCTTAGTAGAAATTCAAATCATGAATCATTGACTAAGAAACCCCAGTGAAAGAATTTTCAGGGTTTTTTTTTCAAGAGCGATTGCAATGGAAAAATATTCTATTTGAAAATTTTAAATTTCGTAAGACGGAGCATGCATATCAGAATGCTTCAACCCGTGAATCGGATATAAACCCTTTTAGGAGTTCTCTTGTGTTTGTTTTGATCGCAGTAACCTAGTGATATAGTGAATGTGGATGCAAATGTTGGCACCATAAATCGGGCCATACATCGGGAATGGTTTCAGCTACGGACCTGGGGAAGGGCTCATAAACCACAGTGAAAGAATTTGCAGCGTTTCATTCATATCAGAATGCTTCAACCCGTGTATCGGCTACAAAGCCTTTAAGGAGTTCGCTCCAGTATCTACATTACTACGTCACTTGGTTACTGATATCAACACAAAAACAATTAACCAAAATAACGAGAATGTTGGCACCATAAATCGGGTTATATATTGGGAATGGTTTGACCTACGGACGTGGAGAGGGACTCATTCGATTCCTCGTGGAGTGTTCTTCAAAAAGACAAATTCAGGCCTTTGACTTTTTTTGAGGTTTTTAGGGATTTTACAAAACTTTGACAACCCTTACTGGGCACTTTAAATTAAGTGAGAGTGCTAGCTAAAGAATTGGGGCGTTGTCGGACCAATATTGATTTTTCCTGAAAATTTCAGATTTTTTGTTCCAGCCGTTTGGGAGAAATCGTGCGTACGGTGCGTGGGAGAAATCGTGCGTACGGACGGAAAAATGTTGATTGCAGATTCGGATTCTACACCCTTCGAAACGTAAACCATGAAATTTTCAGGGGGGTTAAAATTTTTTTTCAAAAGCGATTTCAATGGTTTATTATTGAATAATAAACCAAAATGGTTCTGTACACCCACTTGGCTTTTCACGAATATTGTAGCTGCATCCCGCAAACCTTGAACAAAGTGGATACTAATTGTATGAAATGTGCTTACAAAGGTCTTGAATGATGTATTTCAAGCCAACCAATTGTCCAACTGAACACACCAAGCCAAATTGCCAACAAACGTGTACGAATTCGTTTTTATAAGAGCAAAGAAACATTCGTACAGTCAAAGACACAGCAACAACCGAGCTCAAAAAGGATTAGTAACTAGTTGGCCCTCCTTTTTGCTTGATAACTTCCAACAAACTGAACTTTATGGAATCGAGGAGCTTCTCAGTTATGCCTGATGATATCTGGCCACCCAGGTGTATGGGAGTACCTACTTACAATAGCATAACAACACACTGCACGTACAATAACTATAAACAATGCAAATTCTTTCACTGGGGTTTATTATTCAATTGGCTTGCGTTCATTATTTGAATTTCTACTAAGCTTTGGAGTGTGCGTGTTTCACAGGATAGAGCGATTATTGAATTTCAGGAGATATGCATGGAGCACGTAAATCTGTTCTCAACCAAAATACCTAGTTGTATTGATCAGTTGATCATATTTGTGTGCCCCCACCATAAAAACATCTATAATTTATCAAGTCCTTTAGCACTCGTATTGCGTTAAAACTTCCCCAAATCCAAATTTAAACGATGTAGCCAAAGGTAGACTGATGTAGAGGAGGAACACAAATATCATCAACTGATCAATCCAAATAGGCGTTTTGGATGAGAACCGATTTACGTGGTCTATGCATATCTCCTGAAATTCAATAATCACTCTATCACCTGTAAAACACGCACACTCCGAAGCTCAGTAAGATTCAAATCATGAATGCAAGCCAATTGAATAATAAACCCCAGTGGAAGAATACTTATTTACTCCAGTAATAATATTGAATAATAAACCCCAGTAATAATATTGAATAATATTTACCTATATATTATCAGCGTTTCATGCATATCAGAATGCTTCAACCCGTGTATCGGCTACTAACTACACTACAAGTATTCACATCGGCTATCACTCCAGTATCCACATTCACTACAACTCGACGCTATCGGCCGGACATCACTAGGTTACAAACAAACAATAATAAACAAAAAAACGAAAATGTTGGCACCATAAATCGGGTCATACATCGGGAATGGTTTGACCTACGGACGTGGGGAAGGGCTCATTCGATTCCTAATGGTATGTTCTTCAAATATGAAAATATTTAGGCCGATTCGACTAGTTTTGAGGTTTTCAGGGATTTTACAAAACTTTACAGCCCTTAAAGGGCACTTTAAATTGGGGTTCACCAAGATGTTTGAATTTTTTTTGCTCCTAGGAATGCTGATAGAGCGATTATTGAATTTCAGGAGGCACACGATCAACTGATCAATCCAAATAGGTATTTTGGTTGAGAACAGATTTACGTGCTCTATGCATATCTCCTGAAATTCAATAATCGCTCTATCACCTGTGAAACGCGCAGCTTAGTAGAAATTCAAATCATGAATGCAAGCCAATTGAATAATAAACCCCAGTGAAAGAATTTGCAGCGTTTTGTCATGTCAGATTTGATAGTTTCATTCTTTTAAAACACATTTCTTCTTCTTTTCACCAATTTAAATATTTTATCTATTTTTATTAATTCATTCTCTTTTAATCGACACCTTTCTTGTCTCAAAACAAAGAATAATGAAGTTGATAGAAGATACTACGTTGAAGATATGAAAATTAGATAGGTAGGTGCTTCTCAACGTTCCAATGGTGAAGCCACTGAGTAACGTGTTACAGAAATAACCGGTTTTTATAACCTGTTACTATTGGATCACGATAACTGAATAACTTGTTATTGAAAATAACAGTTTAGCCATCCCTAATCCATAAAATTTTTGGAGAAATTGGAGATGAAACCCATTCTGTCTGCTTAGCGATAAATTAACCATAGGCGGAGGCGGTTCTTTCAATCCATATCGGTTTTTTCATGATAGAGAGGGAATACCTAATCATTAGCCCCTCAACCGACAATTAATTTTAAATGATTCAATTAATGTGTTCTTCCCCCAAAAGTGTTTTCTAAACGCTGAAACGTTGGGAGTGTTACCTCGTTAATTCTTTTCCGTCGAATTCGTCATTTCCATTACAATGAAATGTGTTCGTAGTCAATGCGAAAGAACCAGACACGTTCATTTTATTATACATAACCAATTCCCATTGAATGAACCGGTAAATTATTTTCGATGAATTCACCGATCTTCATGCCCCAATATTCCCGCTCACTGTTGACAGGTTTATAAAAGCCTCTTTAACCACTTTTCTACCTACAATATAGGTAAAGATTAAATTGAATTGAATATTTTTGTTTATTTGTAATTTTTGTTTGAAATCTTAACGTTAAAATGTGACGGAATCCCGATAAACATTCGTGGTACAAAATTTCTGTACCATTACTCTCACGGGTTGATTAAACAAAAGAAAAAAATGTCTGCGAAGTCTTAATGAAGTTAATAAAAATGTATTGATCACTGAAATGTTTTTAATAATCTTACAAGATGTAGAAAATATGTAACAATGATTCAAGGGGCTGGTTCCATTAGGTATTAGCGCCTTCATACAAAAAGTTGACGTGTATTGCTGGTCTGTTTCGGTAATTTTATAGGGGTATGAGATGATTAGGCCGGCTTTCCCCACTTACTCCCAAATATCAGCAAGATCTGCGTGAGATATTGATTTTTGAGCAATGAAACTCATGGGAGTTTGCCCATTCGTACCCGAGGCCTTCCAATGGTTAACGTTCTTACCCGCCTTTCCCCTCACCCAGTGAGAAGTGAGAGTGTCCGTCAGTATCCAGGTTACTATTAGTTTAAGACCTGATGATCTCATCTGCTGAGTTTGCTGCTGCCCTTCATGATTCAGTTGATGGTAAGGAACTCAGACAGTGCTCTGAATCCCCCAGTTTGTGGAGTGGGCTTCAGAGGGCATTGGGGTCCGCAACTACCGACATTTTCAAGCCGTCTGTGTGGCTACATTAGCGGGCCAGAGGTAGTTCCAGAGGTAGTCGTTTGGCAATAGATGTCTTTGCCTGTCAGGTAAAAATGAGAACCTGTATAACGTGTTGCAGCAGTGTCCAAGGACTCATGGTGGCCGTATTCTCCGTCATGATGGGTTGAGAGAGAGAGAGAGAGAGCATTGTCATCCAGCGAGCTGGAAGAGAGAGAGAGAGAGAGAGAGAGAGAGAGAGAGAGAGAGAGAGAGAGAGAGAGAGAGAGAGAGAGAGAGAGAGAGAGAGAGAGAGAGAGAGAGAGAGAGAGAGAGAGAGAGAGAGAGAGAGAGAGAGAGAGAGAGAGAGAGAGAGAGACTGTATCATATGCCAAGTGACCAAGGCAGGAAGCCAGATATCATTGCCACTAAGCCCGATGGGTCTGCCATAATCCTTGTGGATATAGTTAGTGACCCTTCCCGATTCTTGAATCCTTCACCTTGGGAGATGAATCAGGCGCCTTCAAGCGTCTCAGTCATCTTCTGAGCGTGGCAGGCATTACCGCATTCAGCTCATAGGAAGGGGCAACAATACCATTCCATCAACTCACATCTTGGATGTCCAAGTTGTCAGTGGAACGACCTGTGGCAAGCAGTATCTGAGCTAAAAGGAGTGGCGCCTAACAACATCAAGGTTATGGCTGCAGCCGTGACATGCCGCGGAGTGTGGAGCGGGAAAAGTGCCACGGAGCTGCTCATCCCTTCGAATCAATCCTAAAAACCTGATTTCCCATTACTCACGATGCCTTGCATCAGAAAGGAAGAAGATAAAGTTTAGAAGACTGTATTGGTTACTCGGTAGGCATTCTGAACATTTTATACATCGTTAACTGCCATTATTCAAGCAAGTTTTGAAACGAACGTATACTTGGTTACTGTATAAAGATGGTTTACACTTTTCATTATAAAACGATAAGGATATCACCAATGCCTCTTGGTACATTCGGAATGACAACCTCCTTCGGGACCTTAACTTGGAAACAGCGAGGGAAGTGAGCGATCAGCTTGCAATCAAACACAAACAGCGACTTCATGCGCATAAGCCCTAAAGCGCTTCATCTCCTAGACAACGTCATCCGGGAGGTTGATAGGACAAAACCCTTTGACCTCGCGTGATGTCACGTGGTTAGTGATCCATTGTAGTGAACGGGTGCTATTTAGGGTATAGCCAATGGGCTATCAACTCAACAAACAATTAATAAGTGCATGAAACGCATAGTGGACCCTACGTACAGCCTAATTTGGGTGTATAAATGATATCCATTCAGCTCTTTTATATTCAAAAGAAAATACAGCATCCTAGAATTGATAAGACTTGTGTATAAGTAATAATTAAGGTTAAATTCTTCATGTGAAATTCACGACTTCCCCTACAAAATTTGTATATTTCCCTACCAAAACGGCGTATTGCATAAGGACCGATTTTTAAAATTCGATTTCACTGTTCTGCAAAGAAAAAAACGCTGCAAATTCTTTCACTGGGGTTTATTATTCAATGATTTGATTTGAATTACTTCTAAGCTTTGGAGTGTGCGTGTTACACAGGTGATAGAGCGATTATTGAATTTCAGGAGATATGAATAGGGACTAAGTCACTCGCGAAGAAGTTGTGGAAACCCATTTCAAATAAAAACGGAGTAAGATGGAACGTTGTCTATATTTCCACGAAAGTAAAGAGTTACACTGTTAAATCGATTTCGACGGTTAGGTCATCATCAGTTCATGTTTGTTTGGACTTTTTTTGAAGAACTTTCCACGAGGAATCGAATGAACCCCTCCCCAGGTCTGTAGCTTGAACCATTTCCGATGTATGGCATGATCTTATGCAGCCAACATTTGCATCCACATTCACTGCATCACTAGGTTACTGCGATCAAAACAAACACAAGCGTTTTTTGTTTTTGTTTGGTTTGATCGCAGTAACCTAGTTATGTAGTGAATGTGGATACTGGAGTGAACTCCTAAAAGGGTTTATAGCCGATACTCGGGTTGAAGCATTCTGATATGCATGAGACGCTGCAAATTCTTTCACTGGGGTTTATTATTCAATTTCATTCATTTGGCTTGCATTCATAATTTGAATTTCTACTAAGCTTTGGAGTGTGCGTGTTTCACAGGTGATAGAGCGATTATTGAATTTCAGGAGATATGCATAGATAACGTAAATCGGTTCTCAACCAAAATACCTATTTGGATTGATCAGTTGATCATATTTGTGTGCCTTCTGAAATTCAATTATCGCTCATATCACCTGTGAAACACGCACACTCCAAAGCTTAGTAGAAATTCAAATTATGAATCATTGAATAATTAACCCCAGTGAAAGAATTTGCTTTTTTCAAGAGCGATTACAATGGATAAATATACTATTTGAACGTTATAAATTTCGTAAGACGGAGCATGCATATCGGAATGCTTCAACCCGTGTATCGGCTATAAACCCCTTTAGGAGTTCACTCCAGTATCCACATTCACTACATCACTAAGTTACTGCGATAAAAAAAAAACCGCTGTTGTTTTTGTTTTGATTGCAGCAACCTAGTGATGTAGTTAATGTGGATGCAAATGTTGGCACCATAAATCGGGCCATACATCGGGAATGGTTTGGCCTACGGACCTGGGGAGGAGCTCATTCGATTCCTCGTGGAGTGTTCTTCAATCAGGGTACAAATTTAGGCCGCCTTGACTTTTTTGAGGTTTTTAGGGATTTTACAAAACTTTGACAACCCTTAAAGGGCACTTTAAATTAAGTGAGAGTGCTGGCTAAAGAATTGTGGCGTTGTCGGACCAATATTGATTTTTCCTGAAAATTTCAGATATTTTGCTCCACTCGTTTGGGAGAAATCGTGCGTACGACGTATGGCGGACGGACGGAAAAATTTGTATTGCAGATTCGGATTCTACACCCTTTGAAACGTAAACCATGAAATTTTCAGAGGGGGTTAGAATTTTTTTTTCAAGAGCGATCACAATTGTTTGTTAATGAATAATAAGCCAAAATCGTTTTCAGTGTAAAACTTACATTTTTGTCACATCCTTTCACTGGTTATGTAAGGGGGAGTGGGAGGCTTTCATTTTAACACAAGAGGGGACGGTACTAAAAAGTTTGGGAGTCCTAGTTCTAGGGGTTCATGAAATGGTGGTCCCCTTCGTGACAAGTAGAGCTGCCCAAATTCTCTTCTGCCCGTTCCAAGAAGTTGCGGTTTTTGAAGAAAACCTCTTTGACGTATATCACAAGTGAATTTTTGTAAAAATAGAGATAAATGAATTTTCGGATTTTAATCTGATCACCATGATTATTTAAAATCCCCCCCAACTCAACTTGAGAAAATGAAATCGGACAGGAGCGAACGTTCGGTGGATAGGCAAAGCCCGCAAGACCGTTCAGTCTTGAGGGTCAGGTATACTTTGTGCGCCGTTACATGTGAGTCGGAAAAGGGAGCGCGCATTTCAGATGTCTCGATATCCAATTTTAGTGAGTAGAGCGAATGGAACATGATTTCGCTGGATTCCCTGCACACACTTTTAAATATTTACCATAAATGCGTGTTGAATATATATGTTGGACTCAATCGGCGAAAACGGCCACTAATTTGCGAAAAAAGTGTTAGACTTTGTTTTTTAGGGCTGTTCATTTGTCTTTTTTTCAATGTTATCGAACTTCAAAGATAAAACAGAAATAATCCAGTTGGTATGCCTGATTCGGGTAACCGTTGGAGAGAGCGCCCAATGGCCGAACAAGTCGCTCAGTGCCCGAAAAAAACGCTCAATTTTTGAAACGTTTTCTGCTAAAAAAGTAGCCAAAGTCTAAGTTTTAATTTTTTTTTTGGAAAATAATTTATGATGTAATTATTGTCTGTAAAAATAATTATTAATAAATAATGTTATGGTACCCGAAGCGCATATTGGGGGTACCATAAATACCAAATCGACGTTTTAATGCAAAAATTTCCAGGGTTAAAAATTCAATTTTTCACAAACATTGACTTTTATGATAAGAGACGGTTACTAAAAACATTGTGAAATTCTTTTTTTTAAGTTTAGCAAAATGGGACAAACGCATCGCGGCAGCCTGAAAACGGACTAATAACCCCAGTCAAGGAAGATGAACGCAGTTACGCTCAACGTTTTTTCACTGTTCGGCAATATTCGGTCTTGCGATAAGACCCTATTTCCATATTTGTCTCTTTCCATTTGTTACCTACGCACACCGGGGTTCAGAATCACAACGAAAATAAACACGATAAAAGAACAACAGGAAAACGACCTCAGTCAGATTAGCTGATAAGCGAGCAGAGTTGCCAACCTACATCTCTCTGGGAATGTTGACCGAGCTCGGTTGTGCACTTTCAGAAAATGACCAAATAGCGTTTCACACTAAACGGATAGGAAGTCTCTCTCCAACGGTTTCCTGGATTGGGATCTTCCGAGTGCTCTCTTCGTGGAAAGTGACACGAAAAAAACAAATCGTTAATAACGAAATGCCCAGCCCTTTTTTAGCAAAATTTAAATCGGCCATAAATTTTCGGCGGTTGAATATATAGGTATGTGTTTTTCAAGAGAGTTTATTAATGAATAATAAACCAAAAAACGTTGAAATGTGCAATTTTTGTAGTCTGTGCGAAGCTGCCATTTTGAGGAACACATTTTCTTGTTACGAATGAACTAAAGTTTCAAAAATGAGTCCCAAATCCTGTGAGATTAGTGACGAATTGCGGGCCCGGCTCCAGCGCTAGCAGGCATGCGCCGTTCCGAAGCCCATTGTGAGCCTCCTCGACTCTTTTTATTACGGCGAGAGATCGTTGTTATTCCAATACAAACAACGGCGCCTCGTGATGAATTACGCGATCTTTCGCAAAGAAACACGAGGAGCGGAGGGAAATAGGACAATAAATCGAAAGGTGAGGAGAAGATGGACAAGGGGAGAGAGACGGGGGGGAAGTTGTAAAATAAAGGTGCCACGAAAGGCCGGCCGGGGGCAGGCTGGTGGGGAGAATCAATGTGGGGAGGGTAGAGAACCTCCCGTTGCCATTAGCAACCAGCTTCATTGATCCACACTGACACAATAACTTACATCCGACTTATCTTTAATAAGGTCGCAGGAGGAAGGGGAAATTAAAAACAAAAAAACCGAGCAATCAACGCGGTTGCCGCCGCCGTCAAAGGGTATTTGCCTCTTCTTAGAAACCACTTGAACTCCTTTTTTTTCTCCACAGGGTGCGGTAAGATATTCCGCATCGCGGGCGGGGGAGACACGTTTGAGGTGGAAATACGACAGGATTTTATTTGCCTACCTGTGCCCGACTACTTAACGACCTCGCAGCTTTCCACGTTTCATGGATTGTGGTGAAACATGCATGAAGCTCCGGCTGTCAGGGATAATGACGTACTCAGCTATTGGCTGGGTAACTCTGATCCTAATGACATATCGTCAGGAATATTTTGACGTTAGTGGTTGGAAATCAGATGTTCTTGAGGAGGTTTAATGGCGTCATTTGGCTATTGTGCAGTCCTGATTTGATTGGGCGGTCTCTTAATTTCACCTAACTGAAAGTACATGTAAAGTGCAGACCGTCCAGATCGGCAGAGTGCTCAAGTCCAAATCAAACATTTTCGACCTGACATTAAATTACCCGACTACTTAACAACTTACCACCTTTCATGGACTGTGGTGAAACATGCATGAAGCCCCGGATTTCAGGGATAACGATGTACTCAGATACTGACTGGGTAGCTCTGATCCTGATGACATATCGTCTGGGGAATATTTTTATAATAGTCATTGGAAATCAGAAGTTCTTGGGGCAGTTTTATGCTGTAATTTGGCTGTTGGACAGTCCTGATGTGTTGATCAAACTCTTAGGCTTATTTCACCCGCATATGACTACCTCACTGAATGCTGCATTCTGAATTTTCAAATGCACTGCTAGTGCACCATCTTAAGTGCAGATCTGCAAGGTCCAAATAAAAAATTGTTTGCACTGTGCAGAGCTTACACTATATTGTACGGAGTCGTGTTTGAGAAAAAATACAACAAGATTTATTTGCCTACCTGAACCTGCCCGGCTACTTAACGACCTCACAGCTCTCCGCTTTTCATGGACTGTGGTGAAACATGCATGAAGTTCCGTGTCAGGGATAAGGATCCTAATGACAAATTGTAAGGAATATTTTTACTTTAGTGGTTGGAAATCAGATGTTCTTGAGGAGGTTTAATGGCGTCACTTGGCTATTGTACAGTCCTGATTAGTTGGGCGATCTCTTATGCTAATTTCAACTAACTGAATGCTCCCTATGCTGAATTTGTGAATGCATGCTGGTGCACATGTAAAGTGCAGACCGTCCAGATCGGCAGAGTGCTCTGATTAAGTCCAAATCAAACATTTTCGACCTGACATTAAATTACCCGACTACTTAATCTCACAGCTTACCACCTTTCATGGACTGTGGTGAAACAAGCATGAAGCTCCGCTTACCAGGGATAATGATGTGCTTAGCTACTGGCTGGGCAGGCGTATATTTTGTAATAATCGTTGGAAATCAGAAGTTTTATGCTGTGATTTGGCTGTTGGACAGTCCTGATGAGTAGAGCGAACTCTTAAACTCATTTCACCCCCGCATGACTACCTCACTGAATGCTGCCTATGCTGCATTTTTGAATGCACTGCTTGTGCATTCCAGATTTGCAAAGTCCAAATGAAGCATTTTCGACCTGACATTAGAATGGAATGAGCTTTATGCTGAGGGTGCACTATTTTGTATGGAGTTCTGTCGAAAAGAAATACAACTGGATTTTATCTGCCTATCCAACTATTTAACGATCTCACAACACCACTTCTCGTGGACTGTGGTGAAACATGCATGAAGCTACGGTTGTCCGCTTACCAGGGGGAATGATGTACTCAGCTATTGGCTGGGAAGGTTTGATTCCAATGACATATCGTCTGGGGAATATTTTAATGTTGGTGGTTGGAAATCAGAAGTTCTTGAGGCGGTTTAATGCTCTCGTTTGACTATTGGAGACCCCTGACTCTTAGGCTAAATGTGCTGAATCATACGGGAAGCTAAGCTTATCTGGGATAATGATGCACTCGGTAGACAATGGCACAACATCAGAAGTATATTTTCGTTATTTAGTTGGTTATGTTTATAATCAGCGATTATGTTTCTCTTCAGATACCAGGGAGTAGGGGTAATACGATACAAAACACGTTTATAGGTTCAAATAGCAAATAAAGGATTTTATTGTAAGAGAGAGGGTTGAACGTCATGCGACTTAAGCTTCTCATACGAGACTGCCTAACTCCTTTGTTTCCCTACAACCAGTCACATGGAGGTTTTACGCATGTGCGCCTATTGATACCTGGCAAGGGTCGCCGACGTATCCAAAACATGAGGTTTCTGCTAACAGGGCCAGCCCTGACCTTGTCAAGCCCCATTGACAATAAGAAAAATAAGATCATAAATATCGTAAGAATTTTGAAGTCATGAGATTACATCGAGAACTTCGTAAAAGGTATGACAATTTTAGTCAGAATAAGTTACATACTTTCCTAGTAGTGACTGGGCTCCTTAGGGTAGGGAATATGCAAAAATAAAATATAGGTACTTATCCAAAACATGAGGTTTCTGCTAACATGTTTAGTTCTATTGGTCTAAATTTCAAGAAATACTAGACCAAAAACACGTTTAGGCCGAGGATGGTTGGCTTTTGATCAACTCTAAAGCGTGAAATTAGAAGGATAAACTATTTAAAAATACGAATAACTATTGATGCAAGTTCGGGTCCGTTCGCCCTCCCTAAGGGCTGGAACATTAATAGGAAAAAAGAACGTAAATACGACTGTGAATGTGAACAGGAGGGAACTTGGTAAAAATAGCCTTATAAACTGGAACGATCGAATGAAATAGTACAATAGCAGTTGAATTGTCTTGTCAAGATGGTTAACTCGATATCTTTAGTTTTCAGACGTTCATATCGTGGGCTCACTGGGCTTTTGTAAAGGGAATAGTGTTTCTTATATCTCTTTAATTTCAACGGTTCTATATGCGGATTTCTAGGTCCGGGACAATGTAATTATATCGAATATACCAAATTAGGTACTTGTATATACAGGGGGCTTTGTAACATACAGAGGGATAACGTATCAGGTGTAGCAAGTCCTAAAGTGACGGTGTTTCGCTCAATTTAATTTACTCCCACCCGGTAGACGCCTACGCCAGCGTAATTGCATTTATGAAGACCTTCGCGCTTCCATCGCAAAATTGTTTCAAAAATCGGTTACTGAATCTCTCGTTACGTTTTAAGTGAAATCTTGTATATTCGACCTACGGCGCAGAAATTTAATTTGGAGCTAGTTTGACTACAAGGTTTAGGATTCCTAGGTGAGTTGGAAACATTTTCCTGGCTACTCCTACGTAATTAGGGACTGACAGAGTCGATTATGCTAAGCTGGCAAAGCCCGTTACATGATTCATGAACCGCAGGGGCTTGTAGTGGCTTTGAGATGTCATTGGGTTCAAAGCATCAGGTTGACATATGAGTAACTGAGGCGCTGGGCAGCTGAGAGCAAATTATTTGGCTATGAAGAGTGTAGAACTTGATGTTTGTTGGGAAAAGAAATGGAGGAATCTGAATGGAAAGTATGTCACCCTACTTGCTAATTTTGAGAATCTTATAGAATGGAAAACATGTAGGGTGGGTTGGGGGAATATGCCACATACGGGTAATATGTCACAAGTCTGTGGGTAGGTACCTAGGCTTCTAAAAACGCCTGTTGATGGCTCAACAGTTACATATTGACACAGCTGGTGGTTGTCAACTGTTACCAGCTGTTTTCCGCGTTCATCTGAGGCTTACCTTCCGTGCGTACTTTCTCGTCCACATTTCCTGGTAAATCGTGACCTGATTAAAATTATTCCAGACCGCTCGGAGATCCACAGAATTACCTTTTTTGGTGTGTTTGTCACGTCAAATGGCCGATTTCGAGGGAATACCCACTTTGTTTTGGGGTAATATGCCAGTGAAATTTGGATGTGGCATATTTTCTCATACCTACCTATTAACTTCATCGATCTTGCCGACCGACTTGTACAAAAAGTCAGTCAGTTAGGTACCTAGATTGGTAACGAAAGAACAAAAACAATTACAATTGGCATATTACCCGGAATGTGACATATTACCCCGAATGTGTTGGCATATTACCCCTGAGAGTGGCATCATCCCCCAAACCAGGTGTGTTTAATTTTGGTTTATTATTCAATAATAAACCATTGTAATCGCTCTTGAAAAAAAAAAAATTCTAACCCCCCCCCCCCCTGAAAATTTTATGGTTTACGTTGCAAAGAGTGTAGAATCCGAATCTGCAATAAAAATTTTTCCGTCCGTCCGCCGTACGTCGTACGCACGATTTTCCCAAACGGCTGGAGCAAAAAATTCTGAAATTTTCAGGAAAAATCAATATTGGTCCGTCAACGCCCCAATTCTTTAGCCAACACTCTCACTTAATTTAAAGTGCCCCTTAAGGGTTGTCAAAGTTTTGTAAAATCCCTAAAAACCTCAAAAAAAGTCAAAGCGGCCTAAATTTGGACTCTTTTTGAAGAACTTTCCATGAGGAATCGAATGTCTCCTTCCCCAGGTTCGTAGCTCAAACCATTCCCGATATACGGCCCGATTTATGGTGCCAACATTTGCGTTTTTTTGGTTTATTATTGTTTATGTTTTCATCGCAGTAACCTAGTGATGTAGTGATGTTGTGATGTAGTAATGTGGATACTGGAGTGAACTATTAAAAGGCTTTGTAGCCGATACACGGGTTGAAGCATTCTGATACGCATGAAACGCTGCAAATTCGTTCACTGGGGTTTATTATTCGATTGGCTTGCGTTCATGATTTGAATTTCTACTAAGGTTTGGAGTGTGCGTGTTTCACAGGTGATAGAGCGATTATTGAATTTCAGGAGGCACACAAATATGATCAACTGATCAATCCAAATAGGTATTTTGGTTGAGAACAGATTTACGTGCTCTATGCATATCTCCTGAAATTCAATAATCGCTCGATCACTTGTGAAACAGGGGCACTCCAAAGCTTAGTAGAAATTCAAATCATGTGTAACATACACATACATAGAACAATTGAAGACTTTTGATAAAATCACTCATTTTTGTTAGTTTCTTCCATTTCAACATCTTCGTCAACGCCAAATTTCGAATCCTCTGTTTCACATTTTTCTTCTAACAACTCGTTCGCGTCCGGATAACTGAGGTCCGGATAATCGAGTTTCTAACTCCAGACTTGACCAATCCGGACCATCTAGGATCTTGATTGCCTCCTCACGGCTCAGTACAGCCTTCCGGAACGCAAGAAGCCGAAACTCAGTACGGGACAGAGGCACAAGAAATGGAAGACGTCCTCCCGTGCGCGTAGATTCCAGAGCGACCTCTCTTCAGGCGAGTTCGTTACGTAGGGTTTGGCATTGAGGTTCACACCCTCAGCCCGTATTTTGAAAGCCCATCGAGCTGTTGGCAGGGGAACTCCCTGCATCATGGACCAAGCTTGCGCATTTTACCTTGGGGTTGAGCTCTCGGTACAAAGAGAAGGAGTCTGCCCGAGGGGGTCATTCGTGTACCTGCCACCTTGGTAAGCACTAGCCTCTCTGGTGCTCTGGTTGAATCTACAGATTTTTCCAGGGAGTTGGTTAGGCTTGGTAAGTACCGTTTATGAAACACAGAATGCGCTCACGTAAACCCTTGTTAGCCCCCCCCCCCCCCCTCCAGCCGTAGCTTTCATCTCTGTTTACTAGCTCCCCTCCTCTGAGCTAGAATCCCATATTTGTAGGCTGCATTTTGCAATTTTTCATCTTCGGTACCTAAATGTGTAAAATTAATCATTTAAATGATCTGGCTGAAGAACCATAGAGGTCCACTGTCCCGCTTTTAACATGGAACATGTTTTTAGCCGGGCCTATCTAGTAGAAAAGCGTTATACAGAAACCGTTATACTTACAGAAAGTTCACGAATATTGTTCTGATAGTTTTATCACGTACACTGAGCTGTTTCTACCAACTTTGTTCAGTTAAATTGGACGGACGAAAATTTCTCCATGTTTGAAATACTCTCGATTTATCCGCAGGCCCTTGCGTACTTGTTGTTCCTATATTTATGTCGTGATTTAATTGTATGTATGTTTTATATAGATGTAGTAAACAATTTGCTTGTTTTCTTAACTCATTGAATTGTCACTTCGACATAAACAATAAAATTCTTTTTCTTCGAACAGTTCCGTTTTTTACAACATAAAGATGTGATTGGAAATTTTGAAAAACATGTCCCATTCTAAGGCTCAAATGTTCGTGTTTTTAATACATTAATACTAAATGTATTTTGACTAACACTGGAAATAAACGGGCTTTAATGCCATTTTTCGTACTTTTTTTGGTCCTATATTCTTTGGAAGGTAACAAGTTTATAAATGCTACATAGAATTAGGTCAATGGGTAAAAGTTTGGCGACCACTGTTTTAGTATATTATCCCAATAAATCATGCTTTGTATCTTTCGTAATGAAACTTCAATACGAGGTATGGAGGTTCAAATTGCCAAGGTAATGTACCACGTAGTAGAATAACGATAGACCAGTGATCTAGTAGTCTAATACAGAAATGATAAACTGTGTAATAATTTGCAACGTTCAACTATCAAAAGTATTACAAGGGTTTGGGTGCCTAGTGAGGTGGCAACATTTCCCTAGCTACATCTACGTAATTAGGGGCTGACAGAGTCAATTATGCTGAGTTGGTGAAGCCCGCTATAAGCTTGGAGACCACTGCTAGAGTATATTTTCCCAATAAATCATGCTTTGTATCTTTCGTAATGAAACTTCAATACGAGGTATGGAGGTTCAAATTGCCGAGATAATGTACCACGTAGTACATAGAATAACGATAGAGCTGTGATCTAGTGGTCTAATACAGAAATGATAAACTGTGTAATAATTTGCAACGTTCAACTATCAAAAGTATTACAAGGGTTTGGGTGCCTAGTGAGGTGGAAACATTTCCCTAGCTACACCTACGTAATTAGGGACTGACAGAGTCAATTATGCTGAGTTGGTGAAGCCCGCTATATGATTCATCAACCCCCGTGACTTGTAGTGGCTTGAGACTCCGTTGCCGCAAAGTTAACACCTTCACTTGTGTTGTTTTATTCAAAGTATCACGACGACGGAGATGTGCAAGCGAGGTGGTGGGCAGCTGAGAGCGGCTCGTAAAAGAGAGATGATGCAGCAACCAGTCGACTGTCCCGACTTTTTACGGTGATTGAGGTTGAGGCTCTCGTCAAGCTGCGAATCCCCGGGAGAGCGGCTGAGGTCGTGAGCCGTGAAGGGATGCTAAAAGCCCGTATAAGAGGGCCAAAAGTCAGAAACGGGGCGAATGATCGAAAGATAGGCAGGTGGAGAGAGAAAAAAAAAAAACAGCGGAGGACGGGCTGTAGAGAGAAAGAGACTGGGAAAGTAAGATAGGAAAGGCGAAGACGAGGATTTCGTAAAGAAGGGAAAGGGACGCGGTAGGAGACGGTGGAATCGATATGACTGTTTACGGAGTTGCTAAGCAGATCAGTTCTTTTCAACTTCCCACCGAAAACGTATCGTCAATGGAGAAAAACAGTTATATTCGGAGTTAGATCCATCTTATTCGGTTTTCTCCCCTGGCGCTACATCGTCATGGGGGAGGCCGGCGTTAAGGCCAAACCCAAAAATAAAGGGGAAGCCCACGGCAGACCTCCGTTCAAGTTGTGTTTCAAGTCTGAGACTCTCGTCGGTCAATCGTACATACTGCCAGGACGCTCTCCGGGATATGGTATGCTCTTGGTGACGAATTTTGATACCCTTAAATGCAATAAGAAACACCTACGATGAGGACCATAATTTCATATTCATTCATGAAATTTTTATTTTTCCTTTTAAATGTACTAGAATTACACTCTACTACGAGTTTTCAAAGTTCCAGCTAGTGATGACAGCACGTATCCTTCTCCACTGACCATGAAGTGATGACTCACACTGGAACACTTTAGAGCTAATTAGTTTGCACCCAGGTGATTTTTACCCTTATTTATTTATGCATCTCTGACATTAGCCCCAAGAAATACAAAAACAAGGTTTTCTGATCAATGAATCAGCCTCAATTTTATTTTTGCAGTCAGATTGAACGAATTGCGGAAGGTGCACACTCGAAGCAAATGTAACTTCAATGTCATTTATGCAGGTTCCCAGGATCACTGTTCCTGTTGTCCATGTTGCCAGAACGCCTTTTCAGCAAAAGGAATTTGATAGATTGAATAATTAAGATGTACCACATTTGCAAGGTCTGACTAACAGACCATCACGTTTCCACTCCGTCCATTACACAGTACATAACACCGTTGGCCAGCGATATTCATTCACTTTATCGTACCACCGCAGGGATGATGTTCCTCGAAGACACGACTAGTGACACATATTAACAAGAGTTAACATGTTAAGCCCTGTGATAGTAGTTAGTGCACATGTCCTGCCCATTTCAATCTGACTCTTATGGCTTCAGCGACAACCAACATTATGTAAAGGGTGCTTGATTTTATTGTTTCTGCAGATCCTCCAGAATATATTTTCTCGTGTAGCATCATAAAATGATATCCCATATATGATATTATATCCCATGATACTTTCTCTGGAGTTGATCTTTCTTGCTCATGATTGTTCACGTTTCAGTACCATAGAAAAAGACTGGGCTACCTATCTGGACTTATTCACTTTAGCCGTTCCGGTTAACAGTATGCTTTTTTTTTTTTTTTTTTTTTTTAAATTTCATATCCATTAATCCATTTGAATTTGACCCCTCCCCCAAATCTTGTTACCCACCTCAGCAAAGCCACGCTTCAATTTCATTTAGCTGTATACCACCATACCACCGGTATATACCGTTTCCTTTTAATAACTTCAAAGGTGACGAAAAGTTTCGATGGGCCAGCTTGAATACTAGCAAGCCAATTCTCTAGAGGAAGACAATAGTCGTGCATCAAGATCTACTTAAGGATAATGAGACGCTTGCGCAACAAACATGAGTGGCAAAGTGGTTGTTGGATTGAATGTAACAGAGGCTGTGCAGAACAGAGGCTGTACCAATACCCCACACCTCTCAAGTTTGTAGTCTAAAAAATGCTCCTCCTTGCAATGACTTGCACATCGATGAGCAGAACACCAAAAACCCAATTCTTTCTCATTTACTTTCCAACTGCGAGACTCTTCAACCTAATACCCCAGTCCTGTCCATCTCCTGCAAGAAGACCAAACTTCCCCTAAAGGAAGATAGATGCTTTCTGTAACAATTTTGAGTGGAGCAATGGTTGGACTGAATGTGGCAGCAGTGGCTGTGGCAGTGCAAAGAACCTGTACCTTTAGTAGTCTAAAGTAGTCCATTCCCCTCAGGATTGAATACTCTCATGCAAACCATAAACCAACTCCCTTTTAAAAAAAACTAAATCTGATTTATTTGGAAGATCAAAGTTGATCAGATGTCTCTAAACTCAAAAAGCTATTAGACATTTTGATTCTTTGAAAACGGTCATACACATATCTGAGAATACTTTCCAACAGTACCTCATATTCTTTCATAAAGGCTTAAGAATAGTTTTCCAAACCCACCTGAAGTAGATCCTTCCATGCCTATCTTATTGCACCTTTTCGTTTTTCCATTTTATAAAAGTAATATGGAGTTTAGTCTTTCTGTCTGCAGTTCATTTCGTGACTAGAAAATTCTACGTCCCTGATGACTTCGTCTGCAGCCCAGAATCCATCGAAAAGGCTAAGAAGTCATACAACGACCTTCCAAGGCAAAAATACCCCAAAGGGGGCATTCAAGAAAGTCACAGGCAAGCTATGAGCGGAGCATCGAATTTTCGATTGTCCACTTCTAAAACACTTTCCCTTATCAGTTTATATTGAAAATAGAAACCAACTATCTAATGCAGCGAAAAATGCTACAAATTATTACACAAAGGTTCATTATTTCCGTGCAAAAAAAACACTGGTACATAAATAATCATTAATCCGAGCCTACGGTACACTTGAAGGATGTAAATCGCGTTATTTTTTCGTGCTCCAAGTCTGGTCCTTAAACAGGTTAAATCTAGGTGGGCAAAAGTTTTAATAGAAATGGGATGATTCACCATTTGTTATTCTTACCGCTTAGACCCCTAATGGCCCATTCCCTTCGTCCATTAATAATGACTGTTGTAAATTTATGGGGGCATAAAATTTGAACGAATGAAAAATTGGTGTTAAGTTCCGAAATTTTGAACATATGAGTCTTGAACGGGTGAACTAATTTAGGAGGGTTGAATTCGGAATAATAAATAGGTATTTGGACATGATGGTGATTTACGTATTTCCCTGAAGGGGTGACGAAGGAACTCCGGACTAAGGATGTCAATGTCGGCGAAGAATATCGACATTTTTAAAAAGCACTGGGTGACCAGCGGGAACCGGACTTTTTTGAAATGACCAGTACTCCGTTAATTTTTAACAAAAATTCAAATTTATTCCACAGAACTAGTCATATTTACATGCTATTTTAGTGCCATATCAATTGTGGAAGATTATGTCGGGCTGGTGGTTTCCATCCTCTGCACATCCACCAAAAACCTTCGCCAAAAATCGTCCATCACCCGAGTGATCATCATCGATTAAATTCACTTCTTCTCTAATGGCGTCCTTAACTTCAATAATTGTGTGAGGTTTGTGAGTGTATACCCGAGACTTGAGGTATCCCCACAAGAAAAAAACACACGTGCTCAAATCGGGTGATCTTGGAGGCCATTCGATGCCCCCAAAACGAGAAATTACTCTTTCTGGGGGGAAATCTAAATAGTGTCTTTCTCGTGAGTGATGAGGCACATTTCCATTTGAATGGGGACGTTAATAAACAAAATTTGCGATACTGGGCTCCTTAAAATCCTCGTCATATCCATGAACCTTTGGATTCATTGGTCCCTATTTTATCGAAAATCCAGATTGTTCAACAGTGACAGTGAATGCCCAACGTTACACGCATATGTTGAACACTTTTTCGAGACCTTAACTGGCTAGACGACTGCTGCAGATGGGAAATGTATTTTTCCAACAAGATAGTGCAACTCCACACACTGCTCGCGTCTTTATGGAAGTAGTCAAAGATTTATTCCCAGGAGGAGCAATTTCTCGTTTTGGGGTCATCGAATGGGCCTCCAAGATCACCCGATTTGAGAACGTGTGATTTTTTTCTTGTGAGTATACCTCAAGTCTCGGGTCTACACTCACAAACCTCACACAATTATTGAAGTTAAGGACGCCATTAGAGAAGAAGTGAATTTAATCGACGCTGGTATGATCACTCGGGTGATGGACGATTTTTGGCGAAGGTTAGAAATGTGCATTCAAAAGGATGGAAACCACCTGCCCGACGTAATCTTCCATGATTGATTTGGTACCAAAATGGAATGTAAATATGATCAGTTCTACGTAATAAATTTGAATGTTTGTTAAAAATTAACGGAGTACTGTTCATTTCAAAAACGTCCGGTTCCCGCTGGTCACCCTGTATCGTTTTAGTAATTCGATGTTTCCAAGGAAAATATCGATATATCGGTCATCGGTATGTTTTTCAAGCTTTAATCCGAATTACGTATGAGTCCACTGAATAATAATGCATTATTGAATTTCATTCTACTACAGGTACAGAATTCAACCACTCAAAAATTCAATGAAACTTCATTCATGATAATGATTATGTACAGGATCCAGGGAAGTAAATTATCAATATTATGTAGGACTGTAAAATCAATGTAAGTGAAGTAAGACGGAAAACTGAAAAAAAAATTCAATCATATTCATATTGGTTGGGTATAGAAGTGAGGAAGTTTTGCCTCGAACTGGCAAAAACCCAAGTCTCTAAGATGTCCCTACCTTTTTTACCTACGATTTGCCTACCTCATCTTATTTAATTACCCTATTCTTCAATGGAAGTTATAAAATTAGTTTTGAGCAGTAAGCTGTAGGATTTGGTATATGGTCGATTTACGGCTGAAAAATATCGGATCCGATAGTGTGCATTTAATGCCGATATATCGGAATAGAAAATATCACCCAAACGTATCGATATATCGACGGAAGAATATCGATATTTTCTTGAAATTCCTACTCTGGACCAAGATTATCCAAATTAATTTCAGGCGTCAGCTACCACACGTCGTGTAGCAAGCAATTCCCTGAGGGGGAATATAGTTACAACTCGTTTGTGCAGGAGAAGGGGATTCTGAGGAACCCAGCTCCCAGGAACTGTAAATAAGAGGGAGCAGGTATAAAGCTACGACCTCAAGGGATTGGTGGAAGCAAGCAGAGTAACTACGACACCTGTGTATTTAAGGCTAAATTTTAAAAGAGCAGAGTAGGCTTAGGAGGGGGTGAATGAATCTCCTTGGGCTGGTCCGGGGTTATTTATACGGGTGTTTTGCTCCCCGTGTGGAATTTCCCATCCCTTCTCCCGCGACCCGGGAAAACCCATAATTCTCGACTCTTGGGTCGCCCTTCGTCGGTTTATTGTTAACCACATCTTAAATTGCAAATGTTGGGGTTTCTCTCAACAATGACTTATTCAAAAAATGGGGAACCCATGTTTGAATTCACTGTTATGATGATCATACCGCACAGAAATGTTTGTCATGTTATTGGGGTCAACATCATGGACTAACAATGTCGCAAACATCCGATCCTACAACCTTTTGTATTTTAGATGGCGAGAATTGCACATCACAATCATGGTAATTGTAACGATGTACATGTTTTATCATTTTTTAAATATGAACGAAGAAGGAATAAAAATGAATAAACACTATGGCTGGGCACCTTCCTCGCATCCGTAACATGAATGTATAGATCAGTGGAAAATTCAAATATCAAAACGCGTATTGCATATAATAAAGTGTTGATTTACAAGTTATGAAACTCATAGCCCTCGAAACAGATACCGTTCCCAAAACATTTCACCAAAACCGAAAGGAAAGCGTGAAGTAATGCGTTGTATTAATATGTTCGTTTTGAAATGATATGGGATGATTAAATCGTTTTTCCTTCAAAAGGTTGAAAGGTTTTTCCGAATTTGAAAGAGATCGTATTTATAAACCTTGAAACAATGATGACTGTGCACAAAAGCGGAATTAAGTGCATGGTACAATGAGCATGGTAGGGGACCATTCTAACACGTTTCCGGAAAATTTCAACAAAATCGGTTGAACACTGCTGGAATAAAGCATGTAACAAGGATTTCCACGCAAGAACAAACACTCATTAATTTACAATAGACAGGAAACAAAAGACTGGTTCAAAACTTAAAATGCAAATGGAATTTTTGATTTTGGTGAAATACTTTTTTAATCTCCCGAAAATGGAAACCAATTCCCAGCTACTAGTAGGAAGTAATGAAATTAATAAAGATCATTGTCATGACAACCCTATGACGCCCTATGTCCATGTCATGACAACCTGTCAAGTATTTTGTCTGTGATTAAACAATTTTCGTTTTTGCAGGTACGGATGGTATCATGACGTGTCATTCAGACCAATCGAGACCGCCGTCAGTAGAAAGTTCAATTTTCCTAGATCAATGAACGAACTCTTCAGGCTCTCTGAGAGATAGAATTTATCAGAGCGGCAGTCCATTGGAAGATTATACGACGTAGTAGAGGAGATTAGAAAAACAGCTTTATGTGAACGCGAATGCAATGACATCAGAAAACAACAACGAAACATAAAATACAATAATAAAGTACGATTATAAACCGAATTGATTCGTAATTTAGTCACCTCAACTGTGAATCAACTTTAATTCTTTACAGTGATTTATTTTCTACATGAGTATGTGCTTAAGGCGGATTCTATCGGAATTCGAACTTGGTATTTGATTTGGTTGTTATTGAGCTCAAGTTGGAAATTGTTGTTTGACTCGTGAAGTGTTGAGGTTTGACGTTAGAACTAACTGAATTTTTCTTGGTCGAACTGATCATCTGGCTGGTTGAATTCAACCTTTTCCGAGTCATACTGAACATTTATCTATTAAAATACATATTTTGTAAAGTCAAAATCAACTTTTCTCACGTTCAAGCCAACATTCCAACTCAACACAACAAGTCCCGGTGTCGAATCCAACATTTTCCAAGCCACGCTCGACGTTTCTCTGATAAAATTCATCATCTTCTGAGTGTAACTCAATATTTTTCAAGTCATACTCATCGTTTCATAAGAAAAACTCATAATTTTTCAAGTCAAACTCAACATTTGGCAAGTTGATAGATTATCCACCAGGAAGCGGGGTTTTGTTGTATGAAGGCTGGAATTTTGTTATTCATTTATTAATTTGTATTCCGACGTTTCGGAGTGGTGAAACACTCCATCATCAGGGGATAACTTCTTTTGGACATACATCCTCGTCATATTATTAGCAGCTGTCTGCTCACTGCAGTCAAATTGGTCAACAATGAATCCTTTTTTTAATTTATCCAGCAATTCTTCATAATCCTACCTGATATACTACAGTGATCAACAATATATTCTAGTAATAAAACATTTGATAAAAACTCTGCATTTATAACAACAATAACTTTGAACAATAATACTTAAACATTTACATAACACTCATTGACTAGAATTTGAAGATCACAGACAGGTAGGAATTTAATTAAGTCCTGGTACATTTAATTTATCTTTAACAATTGTTTCATTGTTGACCAATTTGACCAAAGCAGACGAGTCTAATGGCCATTTTCGATGTTGTTTTATCCAAAAAAAATGGCAAATGATGGATTTTCACCACTGTATATTCAACACGCATTTATGGTTAATTTTTAAAAGTGTGTGCAGAGAATCCAGCGAAATCATGTTCCATTCGCTCTACTCACTAAAATTGGATATCGAGACATCTGAAATGCATGCATCTCTCGCGCTCCCTTTTCCGACCCACATGTAACGGCGCACAAAGTATACCTTACCCTCAAGACTGAACGGTCTTGCGGGCTTTGCCTATGCACCGAACGTTCGCTCCTGTCCGATTTCATTTTCTCAAAATTGAGCTGGGGGATTTTAGATAATTATGATGATCAGATTAAAATCCCAAAATCCACTTATCTTTATTGGTTTATTATTCAATAATAAACCACTGTAATCGCTATTGAAAAAAAAAATGTTAAGCCCCCCCAGAAAATTTTATGGTTTACGTTTCGAAGGGTGTAGAATCCAAATCTGCAACAAAAATTTTTCCGTCCGTCCGCCGTACGCACGGTTTCTCCCAAACGGCTGGAGCAAAAAATCTGCAATTTTCAGGAAAAATCAATATTGGTCCGATAACGCCCCCATTCTTTAGCCAGCTCTCTCACTTATTTTGAAGTGTCCTTTAAGAGTTGTCAAAGTTTTGTAAAATCCCTAAAAACCTCAAAAAAGTCAAGGCGACCTAAATTTGCACTTTTTTTGAAGAACTTTCCATGAGGGATCGAATGAACCCTTCCCCAGGTCCGTAGCTCAAACCATTCCCGATGTGTGGCCCGATTTATGTTGCGTTATTTTGGTTTATTATTGTTTTTGTTTTGATTGCAGTAATCTAGTGATGTAGTAATGCGGATACTGGAGTGAACTCCTAAAAGGGTTTGTAGCCGATACACGGGTTGAAGCATTCTGATAACCCATAAAAAAACGCTGCAAATTCTTTCACTGCGGTTTATTATTCAATCAGCTGCGTTCATGGTTTGAATTTCTACTAAGCTTTGGAGTGTGCCATGTTTCACAGGTGATAGAGTGATTACAGAATTTAACACACAAATATGATCAATGATCAATCCATATAGGTATTTTGGTTGAGAACAGATTTACGTGCTCCATGCATATTGTTTCCGACTCAAAGGTGCAACAATCTATATACTATCTGATAGCCAAGCAGCACTAAATATATTTCTGCCGATCTCGATAACTTCAAAGCTGACTTGGAGTTGCCTAAAAAATCCCTCAAGGCTGCGGCCTGGATAACAAGCTGACGCTGCTATGGGTACCGGGTCATGAGGGAATAGAGGGCAACGATCGAAGCTTATTTTTTGAAAATTGCCAAAAAGGGATCAGAGTCCATCGAAATAAAATAGAAACCCGAACCCCAACTAGGGGTTATCCTCATAAGTTCATATTAACTCAACAGGTTCAGAAATGAAGGACATGAAGCAACGCACAGAATACTGGCGATAACACTCCCAAGCAGAGGCAAGCCTTTTGGTTTCCTTTCATTTGACCGGAAAACGCGCAAAAGCCCTCCTATCAATGAACCGCAAAGATTTCGCAAACTAAATGGGTCTTCTTACTTTGCCATTCCCCTAAGGTACCACCCAAACAAAATGGGAAGGCCAGAACAGATAGAATGCCGCCTTCTGCACGAAGAAACATGAAACAGCATACGAACACATCCTTTGTAATTGTCCTGCTGTTGCATCAACCAGATTCCGTCCTTCCAAAGGATGCCTTAACACCCTATATATGCATGGTGTTGCATTGGAAAACGCCTGAAAACCTCTTACACTTTATGAATGAAGAGGTTATTAACAAGATTTTAAATTAAATGGGAGACAGCTGAAATGCATGCATCTCTCGCGCTCCCTTTCCCGACCCCACATGTAACGGCGCACAAAGTATACCTTACCCTCAAGACTGAACGGTCTTGCGGGCTTTGCCTATCCACCGAACGTTCGCTCATGTCCGATTCCATTTTCTCAAGTTGAGCTGGGGGGATTTTAGATAATTATGGTGATCAGATTAAAATCCCAAAATTGATTTATCTCTATTGGTGTATTATTCAATAATAAACCACTGTAATCGCTATTGAAAAAAAAAATTTTTTTTTTGAACCCCCCCCCTGAAAATTTCATGGTTTACGTTTCAAAGGGTGTAGAATCCGAATCTGCAATAAAAATTTTTCCGTCCGTCCGCCGTACGCACGATTTCTCCCAAACGGCTGGAGCAAAAAATCTGAAATTTTCAGGAAAAATCAATATTGGCCGGCAACGCCCCAATTCTTTAGCCAGCACTCTCACTTAATTTAAAGTGCCCTTTAAGGGTTGTCAAAGTTTTGTAAAATCCCTAAAAACCTCAAAAAAAAGTCGAAGCGGCCTAAATTTGGACTCTTTTTGAAGAACTTTCCACGAGGAACCGAATGAGCCCCTCCTTAGGTCAAACCATTCCCGATGTATGGCCCGATTTATGGTGCCAACATTTGCGTTATTTTGGTTTACTATTGTTTTTGTTTTGATATCAGTAACCTAGTGATGTACTGATGTAGTAATGTGGATACTGGAGTGAACTACTAAAAGGCTTTGTAGCCGATACACGGGTTGAAGCATTCTGATAACCATTAAAAAAAAACGGCACAAAATATGATCAACTGGACAATCCAAATAGGTATTTTGGTTGAGAACAGATTTACGTGCTCTATGCATATCTCCTGAAATTCAATAATCGCTCTATCACCTGTGAAACACGCACACTCCAAAGCTTAGTAGAAATTCAAATCATGAACGCAAGCCAATTGAATAACAAACCCCAGTGAAAGAATTTGCAGCGTTTTTATTTGCTTTTTATTCAAAACACGATTTGATAACACGTAGCTTTTATGAAGTAGCCTTTAAGATGAAAATAAGTGAATCTTAATGAGATGGATGGGCTTGCATTTTCTTTACTGGAGCTGGTATTTTTGGTGAAGTTTTGGTAAGGACACAACGTAAGTCACTAGCTACATAAAGTTTTTTCCAACTCTTAGTTTTTATTTATATGAGTGTTAAGAATGCTTTTTCACACAAGTAGGTGGTAGGAGTTAGCCCCTTACTCAGTGTGGGCCAAAAACGAGCGCGAGCGATCCTGGAATTGGCTCGATGTTGCCGCAAACAATGGTTGAATGGTCTGACCCCCCTTACCCAGTCTTCACGCCGACCAGTTTGGGATCCATGCCTTACAGAGACTCTCTATCAAATTTCATCTTCCTAAGGTGAACGGCCAAAACGTTTGCTCTATTTCAGCTGATCAAGTGCCAGCCTGTAAGATTATGTTTATCTTGATGTTTCAGAAAGACGCCCGATCAAATCCCAATCGCTAAGTGAACAGGGAAGAATTTTCCTCCCACAGCTGATCAAGTTTGTGTTTCAGAGAGGCACCCTATCAAATGTCAACTATTCAAGATGAACAAGAGAAAACTTAGTCCATTCAGCTGGCGGGAATGGAGTCCGTCATTTCATTCGTCTATCGTCCCAGAGCGGCTCCTGTCAGATTTCATTTTCTTAAGTTGAGGTTTGAGGGAGATTTTAGCTAATTAAGATGATCAGGTTGAAACCCCTAAGTTTATTTGTCTCTTGAACTCCCAGAGTGGCTCCCTGTTGAATTTCAACTTTGCAGAATGAACAGACGAGAATCCGGCCGGTTTCACTGCGGCTCCTAATCTAAGTTCAACCACCTGGGTAAACAGAAGATAATTCAAACCATTCGCCACACTACCCAATCAAACTGAAAACCCCAATTAACCGAATTTGCATAAGTACAAGTAGCTCTTAAAGGGAATTTGTGAAGAACAACATGAGATGAAGTTGTGTGTAATGAATGTAGATTTTTCTTATGTTTTGTGAACAAACTTTGTGCAGTCCTTTGCAAAGATTGGTAATCATTTGTGAAAATGCGTAAGTAATTGAATCGATGAGAATAAAAACACTACAAGTCCATTTTTGACGATTTTTGAAAAATGGCTTTTCGTAGGTTGTAACCAGTAGAACTACGCATTGAGCACGAGAACAGTATGCTAACAACATTCGGTAAGCTTGAACAGAGCCTAAATGAAAATGATTGAAGGAAAAAACAGTACGAGTCCATGGACTTATACTGTTCTTGCTCTCAACACGTAGGTACTCGCGGTAGTTGCAAGGCGACGTCTGTGTTTACTCTCTTTAAAGTCCACAGTAAAACGCAGTGTAAAACGGCACAATAAAAAGCACAATATGAGGAAATGATCGAACACAGCAAAAAGAAAATACCTCATTTCTCTGTAAAACCTGTTTCTAACGACTATTTTATCGAGTTCAAAGCGTGGTGGACATCCGTTTACAAGAAAACACCAAAATCGATAAGTGGATCCAACAAACCTTTTGCAATTTCCGAGTACAGGGAATTTGAATATGACGCCTCCATGCCTGGTTATGTCAAAACATACGACTTCATCGATGCACACTCCTCTTCAACCTTCAAACTCGTGAAAAACAGGGCTTCACAAGCTCTTCCTTCTCAAAAAGCTTATGATTGACCCATCGCAATAAATTCCAAAAAGATCACAGATGTTGTTAAACTTATGAAATACATTACTCATCCTTACCTACAGTTCTACCAGAGTATCCAAGAATGGAAAACTACCGAACGACAAGAAAATGAAGAAAACGTGTATCTTTTTGTGTCTTACATTAACCTTAGTTGGTAACCAGAGTAATTACGTTATATTTGAGTTTATTTACCGTTACATTGCACTGAAATAAAGCCATTTTTTCCACTTCAATTTTGTTGAGAAAAAAAAAACAGTACAAGTCCAGTCATTTATTTTTTAACCTTCTATCCACATAAGTTATTTTTTCCTTTGAAAATGTAAGTAGCAATGTTGGTAGGACCTGAAAGTATAATATCTGATAAATTGATCAATCCTTAAACACACTGAGAGTGATTCATACAAGAACCAAACCTTTGACAGCTGATATCTCGATAAGCTGATTGGGGACATGTACTGTTGTCATTCTCACTGATTCAATTATTTCGCTTAACACTCTCAGTACTGGTGTAGTTCCGGACCTACGGACGCATCTACTAACTCCCACAGGCGTAGTTTTCGAACTAGGGATGGGACATCGAGGGAAAACATCGATATTATCTACATTTTCGATGTTTTTGATATCCGTGTCCTCATTAGTTAACAGTATCCTTATTACACGCTACTACCGATCGCTTCTTGCTAGTATTCTGAGGATTTTGTTCGTTCGTTCGTTCAGCGTTTGTGAGTGAATATTCCATAAAGATGTCTCCAAGTAAGTGGTGGCGTTTTTATCAAAAGACCAACGCTGAGTCTGCCAGATAAGGTAACGGCACCGGTAGTGGCCACTGCTCCAGTAGTGGCCATTTTAAAGTTTTTATTTGAGAAATAAGGATTCCCGGTCTCCTAGTGGCTTCAAACTTGCAGGAGGTACAGCTCATGTCATCTTGTAGTCAGAGGTTGAACTAGGAGTGCGCAGAGCATCATTGGAAATTGTGGTAAACTTCTCAATATGACCGTCCCTAGTTTCCTCGTTTGTTGGGCTGTATCCTAGAGCTTCTACTGGATAGAATCAATTTTGTTCATCTGGTATTGAATTTAATGATATTAAACACGTAAGGAGGGCAAAGTGTCAAGTGGCCACTACTGAGACATGCACGTGGCCACTACTGGAAATTTCGTAATTTGATGTGGCCACTACTAGATCAAAATAAAGGTGTGAGAAAAAATTAATAAAAAATAGAAAAAATTGTTCTTTTGATACTTTTAGGCAATGGATATGTTAGGGAAGAGTCGGGCTATATTCTAAATGAGTCCTGAAGAAAGTCAGTACTACTGTTGGCCCACAATTGTCAAAACTAAAGAAAAAAATTCTTAACTGTGGCCACTACCGGTACCGTTACCTTACAATATCTGTGTCCTCATTAGTTAACAGAATCCTTATTACACGCTACTACCGATCGCTTCTTGCTAGTATTCTGAGGATTTTGTTCGTTCGTTCGTTCAGCGTTTGTGAGTGAATATTCCATAAAGATGTCTCCAAGTAAGTGGTGGCGTTTTTATCAAAAGACCAACGCTGAGTCTGCCAGATACAATATCTGTGGGAGTAAAATTATGAGGAATATTGACGCAAAATCGACAATTTAATTTTTTGGGAAATGATATCTCATTTTATAGGTTTTTCAACGTTGAAGAAGATGGTAAAAAATAAGTTCCAGTCATGCAGCATGACGAAATGAGCAAATTTTCACAGTAACTAGTTTTGCAGGAGGACAAAATTACGCAAAAACCGACAATTTTATTTTCTGACTTGTGATACCTCATTTTAATTTCAAAATTTTTGAAAAATGAAGTATTTATTTTTTTTTTTTGGCGAATTTTGCCAATCTGCCTTGGTTTATCATCTTCAAACTGGTCTAGTTTGAACGGATTGGCATATATCAATCCGATTTCATCATCGTGTTCAGCGTGAAAAAAAAACTTCATAAAAGAGAGTCACCTGCTTGGGGGTTTTCAGGTAATTTGCCCCCGTTTGAAATGCCCCGAATCTCCCCTTAGAATGAGGCGATTGTGCTCATATTCAAACTTAGTAGTACATACGAACTACCTCCTCTGGCTGTTATGAAGCTCACAGTGTATTACGGAGGTAAAACAGACTATTAAAGTGATATTTTAAGGTTCTTTTTTCGACAATTTTTAGAAAAGTGAAATGAAAAGTCAGTTTTTTTGACGATTTGTAAGAATAAAAAAATTTTCAAGTGCCAAAATTTGACCAACTTTGTCTAAACTTTTTCCTCCGTGAAACTTCTAACAAATCCATTTTTTTCTCGTACATATTTCTGAATGAATTAGGGTGACGGAAAACTTTTTTTTAATGTGCGCAAGCCACTTCAAATTCAGGAACCGATTCAATCCCCGGGACTAAGGTTGGAATTCCCATGACGAAAATGACGGAATGTTGAAATTCTTGGATTTTGGGATGTATTGAAATAGCTTCATCGTCTAAAGATGTAAAACGTGTGGAAAATTCCAAATTTGGTTCATAATTGCTCAAACGACTTGCTCCGATAGTTTTATTAATGGTGTATGAGGAAATAAGGTTTTTCTGGTGTGTGGGACGGGGTGGAAAATGAAAATTGAACAGTTTTCGCTGCTAATACTTTTTGAACAATTTCTCTTGCTCGAAAAGAGCTGTCCAAAGAAAGTCCTGTCTTCTGGAATACTATATTCCTTTGGGGAAAGAAAGAAGTTAACAGGAAAGATGTTATCTCGCCTAGGAAGAATTATCGTCTGAAATGATTATCATTTCACAATGGCCAAAAACGGATCGATTTCCCAAAATGTAAAGTTTGGATCGAGTTCAGTAGCTTCGTTTTTCTAGAAAATTCTACAATTGTAAAAATTGCTTTAAAAATCAACTATTTTGCCTATATAATTTGTGAAACTAGGATTTGATATCTGGTGCTTGAGGAAATGAGGGTGTCTTTTGTGTGAGTGGTAAGTGGTGGGGGGGAGGGGAGGGGGTTTAAATGGATTAATGACGTCACCGAAATGACCAAGCGACAGGAGTGAGAGGGTTGATGTGGCATTTCGCTCAATCAGCGCCAGGCCGACGAACTGGGAGTTTCGGGGAGAAAAACGGCCGCCTAACCTACATTTCGAGGGTGGTCGACGGTGCCGGGGGAGGGTCGGGACTGCTGAATTCTTCCTATTTCATACGCCCCGATTTCAACGAGGTTTTGGAGGTCTATTGCGGAGAATGAGGTGGAATTGGATTTCGGTACCTGTACTGTTGGTTTCCAATTCATCCTGGTCCATTTCCGAGTAGTAGTCAGTCTGTGCGGAGACAGCGAGCACCGATGCTACCAACACAGTGGTTAACATCTCACTGCAGGGCCCGGGGCCCCCTCTCGCCGCCGGCCGCCCCCCTTGAACCACCGCCTTCCTCCTGAGGCCTGCGCTTGGAAACGTTTCGTCACCGCTTTCCCAGCGAGTCGACCGCTTTTCTCAGCGACGAGAGGACTTTTCCCAGTGACGTCGAAATGGATTTACCAGTGACGTAACATCAATTGCTGCACACACTGTCGTCCAGTCTACCCCTACAATGAGCCTTGTAAGATTTAAATCAGACAAAAGTTCCAGTCAGGCAGCATCATTGTAAGACCGAATTTTCCAAAATTATCGCAGTACACTTATGCTAAATTTGAGCACTTTAGGTGCCAAGAAACTGTACATTTTATTGCAAAGAAACTTGTTTACCATGATATTCATGTATTCAAAGATTTTTATTTTCAAAATTGCAGTACATACAATTTCCACCATAAATGTGAGCTTTGATTTTTAAACTACCCAGTTCGTGGTTAAGGAACTTTTAAGTATTGGTTTTTTAATAATGGACCCTTGTTATCGACAGAGAGAAAACATTAAACGCAAAATTTCGATTGAAGAGAAAAATGATTTATTGTTAACGTGGGAATATTACCAGACAAAAAGTTCAAAAACTTCTACTTGAAAAACCTCGCATAATTTTTCATTTTCGGTACTTAAATGTGTAAAATTAATCATTTAATGATCTGGCTGTAGAACCATAGAGGTCTACTGTCCCGTTTTTTGGTTTATTATTCAATAATAAACCATTGTAATCGCTCTTGGAAAAAAAAAGTCGAACTCCCCTGAAAATGTCATGGTTTACGTTTCAAATGGTGTAGAATCCAAATCAGCAATAAAAAATTTTCCGTCACGGTTCTCCCAAACGGCTTGAGCAAAAAATCTGAAATTTTCAGGAAAAATCCATGTTGGTCCGACAACGCCCCAATTCTTTAGCCAGCTCTCTCACTTAATTTAAAGTGCCCTTTAAGGGTTGTCAAAGTTTTGTAAAATACCTAAAAACCTCAGAAAAAGTCAATGCGGCCTAAATTTGGACTTTTATTGAAGAACTTTCCATGAGGAATCGAATGAGCCCCTCCCCAGGTCCGTAGCTCAAACCGTACCGTTCCCGATGTACGGCACGATTTATGGTGCCAAGATTTGCATCAACATTCACTACATCACTAGGTTACTGCAATTAAAACAAACACAAGAGTTTTTTTTTTTTTTATCGCAGTAACCTAGTGATGTAGTGAATGTGGATACTGGAGTGAACTCCTTAAAGGTTTCATAGCCGATACACGGGTTGAAGCATTCTAATATGCATGCTCCGTCTTACGAAATTTAAAATTTTCAAATATAATATTTTTCCATTGAAATCGCTCTATAAAAAAGAACGCTGCAAATTTCTTTCACTGGGGGTTATTATTCAATGATTCATGATTTGAATTTCTACTAAGCTTTGGAGTGTGGAGTCTCCTCACATAGCCTGCACAGGGTTGTACTTTGTGTGACCCCAATGCGGTGTAGGTGGAACCTTAGGGGTACATAGCCGGTTATGAGGCCGATCATTGTTTTTAGTGCCGTACGGTTTTTCCCTAGTAGCCAATCAGTAATTTTGGTGTTGGGTTTCACCACCATGAGTTTACTGTGGACGTGTCCTTCGATATTGAGCCATCTACTTGTGGTTTGTTGGTTGACCCACATGTTGATGGTCCCTCTGAAGGCGGTTTTTGGTATACCAACTGCTGGCTCAGGGCCTACGAATTGGGTTTGGGAGCCCATTCTTGCAAGCTCGTCAGCCTTCTCGTTACCAGGTATTCCTTTATGCCCTGGCACCCATTCCAGGCGAACCCGGTTGTGTTTTGCCAGGTTATTAAGGGTTTGCATGCAGTCCCAAACCAATCGTGAAGAGATGGTTGGTGCCATTAATGCTTTTATCGAGGCTTGGCTGTCTGAAAGGATGCGGACGTGGGCTTTTTTGTGACCCCTCCTAAGGCTCTCAGCAGCTGCTGCCTCGATTGCCACCATTTCTGCTTGGAATACAGAGGTGTGTTCCCCTAGTGGAAGTGAAATGTCCCACCTGGGTTTAGCCCCATGACTACCGCACCAGTTCCTGCTTCCATTTTAGACCCATCTGTGAACCATATGATGTCATTGGGGCAGCATTTGTTCTCCCATTGCCCATCTCTTGTTATGGTTGACGTGTAGAGATGGGGTTGTGGGAAGGTTTTGGGCGTTGTATCGGCCACCATGTCAAGAACTGATTCTTTTACCGTTTCCAAGATGTTGGTGTGGCCTCGGTGGGAAGTCTTCCGCCAAGAGTCATTCCATTTCAGCCTTAGGGAGGCCATCATGGCCTCTCCTTTTCTGAAAACATCCACCGGAGGCAGGTCCAGTAGAATTTCCATAGTCGCTGTGGGTGTACCATGCATTGCTCCGGTGATGGTTAAGCAGGCTAGCCGTTGAATGCTGATGAGAGTTTGTTGGGCTCCAACCTGGGGAGCCTTGTGCCACCACACGACACAACAGTACGTTATTATTTATCCATGGAACATGTGCATCCAGACAGTAGAGAAATTTTGAAAATCTACAGAAATGCATTCAGTTGATTATGACAGCAATACTGACCAGTGACATACATTTGACCGAAATTTTGAAATTACCCAAAGGCAAATTAGAGCTGAAATATAAATTTAGGCTGTTTTCATTTCCATTTTCTTCGTGTTCTTATCTGTGATTCAATGTACGTTTTATTTATATGTATACAAATATATAAGCACGCGCCTACCGCTTCATTTCGGCGTTGGTCCAACAGGAGCGCGGCCGTAGTCCCCCTCTATGACATCTTTTCCAATAATCCCCGCGGTCCCCGTCAACTCTGTCGCTCTTCAATCAAATCAGCGCCGTTCAGCTGAGGCCTTTGATCCACAGCCCTCGCGGGGCCGTCTCGAATATCTGACGGATCTCCCATTTCCATATTCAACACGAGGCTGACGGGGAAGATTTTAAAGAACACGCCCATCAAGCAAATGGTCCAATACTAGTGATGGTAGTGATTGGCTTCAAAGGTTACCGATGTTACGTTGTCCTGATTTTTGGTTTCAACTTTTAGCCTAAACGTAAATTAATGGGAGCTTACCGCCAGAGTAAAGGTTGGTACTCGCAGAACTTTATTCAGGACGAAGTTATCCAACTGAGGAGCCAATTTCGTTCCTAATCGCTCTTATGTTGAGATTATGACATGAAAAGTCTATTTTTCGTTAAAAACATCAATTTTCTTAAGAAAAGCCACGTTTTCCCGCATTCAAACGAAATTTTCTCCACTAAATCCCGCTATACTAGCAGTTTTGAGTATACCCTTGAAGAGCTGAAATTCTGGCGCATATTTGAGGACCACAGGCTAATATTGAAAAGTAGAATTGTATTAGACCTTGGGGCTGTAATGGGGTAGATGGCCTTTTACCTATCCTTTCCTCTTCCTAATTTTCTTTCTGATCCTACTTTCTCTTCCCGTCCCCAACCCTAGATGGAACAGCTACGTTGATGGGTGCATGGCTAAGGGGGTGCTTAGTCGCTAGTAGCGAACTCTGGAGAGCTGGCCACTCCCAGTTTCAACACCTGCTGGTCCTGGGCAATCAGGGTGAGCTCAGGATCTTATCTGAACCCTGAATCTAACAAATGCTTTATGGAGAATTTAAATATTGAAAACCCAAAAGCTAGTAGCGATATCGCAGTATCAGATGAAGAGAGACTGCTTCAAAGCCCTCCATCTGGTACAGAAACAGAAAACATGGAAGTCGCTGAGTGCCAGTGCTATCACTGCATCAGAGGCCCCCACTGCTAGTGATCAACAGGTGCATTCACCTGGGGTCACCAGTCAAGAGGTGAATACACCTTCTAAGACAGAAGAAGAAGAGGAAGATTGGTTCTCCCTCTACAGGAAGCTAGGAGGAGCGGGGAAGAAAAGGTACGTTTACTACCTGAGAAAAGGAAAAACCCGCATCGAAGCCGCTAAGCTCGCAAAATCTCCTATACAACCGCCAGGTGAGAAAAAGAGGAGACGAACCTCGGCTGACCAAACACCAGACAGCCAAAAAGGAACCCTGAAGAAGAAGAGAGTTGCATTTCAAAAACCTCCTTCTTCAGAAAGGTCCTACAAAGATGCGCTGACGGGAATAAAAATAGGCATCCTTGATGTACAATTCCCTCAGAAGCTCCTCGGATTTAACGATATGCTACAGATCCAGGGGCGGCTATTAATAAGGTTTTGAATTAAAATGGGGACTGCGTCACAATAGATCCTAGCGGTCTCAGTGACCAGGGGCTCCTCCCATCCCTTATTAGGAAAAAAAAAAAAAAAAAAAATTAGACCTACAGAGTATGAAAAAAGAGGTAATTCTGATTGATTTTTCACCGATTGTACAAACCTACGATGATATTTTCTTTCGATATAATCTAATATCGGTTAGATATTATCTTTTGATACACTAGGGAGATAGAAAATTTACCACTCTTTCCAACGGTATGATAAAAATCGAATTTTGTTGGGTACATAAGGGGGGTTACGGCCGTTTTAGTGAATTAAAATCGAAAACACAAAAAAAAAAAAAAACTTGAAATTGAAATAACTCGAAAACGAAGCCTCTAAAAGAAATTTCTAGTTGGCACTTTTTGTCAGAAATGAGATGTAGACTCTATTCCTAGCCTGTGGCATGTTCCTCAGGTTAACACCCTGTACGAGTATAGTGAAAGGTGAAAGGAGCATCGATCCCATTGGCCAAGAGGTGTGGGGAACAACCAATCATGGGGTTTCTGCCAAAGTGAAAGGAGAAACAATTCTATTGGTCGGGAAGGTGAAAGGGGGAGTCGAACAATATTCGGGGCAAAACAGATAAAGATAAAACAACAAACCTAAGCTTAATGAAAGAAATGGAAAAAATGAGAAGGCAAAGCTATTTTAAAAAACGAACCTATATAATGGGTGCGTGTCTTGTCACACACAAAACATTTACCAGCTTTATCGCTTTTAATTATTTCAAATTTTAATTATTAATTTATTCAAACAATATTCGTCGATATTATTCATTCAAATTCCATTCATTTAAATTCGCGGAATTTTAAATTCAATTTCCATACATTTTAATTCAATTAGCGGAAAGTTCAATTCAATTCGCGGAAGGTTCGATTGAATGTGCAAATGCTATACTAGCGATTCCTTAGTTTTCCGCTAGAGGTTCAATTATTTCGGGAAAAGGTTTAATTGGATTGGGAAAAGTTTAATTCAAATGGAAAAGGGTTTAATTCATTTGGAGAAAGGCTCAATTCTTTTGGAAAAAGGTTTAATTCTTGTGGAAAAACATTTAATTAATTTGGAAAAAGATTAAATTCTTTTGAAAACAGGTTTAATTAAACTGGAAAATGTTACATTAATTTACCACCGGAAACAATAATCTAGAAGACATTTGATTTTTCTGTTAGTTTGAAATTTGTAAATTCTTTATACCGATACGATATTGTTTTAAAAAACGCTGCAAATTCTTTCACTAGGATTTATTATTCAATTGGCTTGCGTTCATGATTTGAATCAGTACTAAGCTTTGGAGTGCGCGAGTTTCACAGGTGATAGAGCGTTTATTGAATTTCAGGAGGCAAACAAATATGATCAACTGATCAATCCAAATAGGTATTTTGGTTGAGAACAGATTTACGAGCTGTATGCATATCTCCTGAAATTCAATAATCGGTATATCACCGGTGAAACACGCACACTCCGAAGCTTAGTTCAAATCATGAACGCAAGCCAATTGAATAATAAACCCCAGTGAAAGAATACTTATTTACCCCAGTAATATTATTGAATAATATTTACCTATATATTATCAGCGTTTCATGGATATCAGAATGCTTCAACCCGTGTATCGGCTATAAACTACAAGTATCCTCATCGGGTATCACTCCAACTCGACGCTATCGGCATCACTAGGTTACAAACTAACAATAATAAACCAAAAAACGCAAATGTTGGCACCATAAATCGGGCCATACATCGAGAATGGTTTGACCTACGGACCTGGGGAGGGGCTGGCTCATTCGATTCCTCGAGATATGTTCTTCAAATAGGTACAAATTTAGGCCGCTTCGACTTGTTTTGAGGTTTTTAGGGATTTTAAAAAACTTCACAGCCCTTAAAGGGCACTTTAAAATGAGTGAGAGAGCTGGCTCAAGAATTGGGGCGTCGTCGGACCAAGATGGATTTTTCTTGAAAATTTCAGATCTTTTGCTCCAGCCGTTTGGGAGAAATCGTGCGTACGGCGTCCGGCGGACGGAAAAATTTTTATTGCAGATTCGGATTCTACACCCTTTGAAACGTAAACCATGAAATTTTCAGGGGCGTTTTTTTCCAGATTTATTTTTATTATTGAATAATAAACCAAAAATTGAAAGTCGTGGAAATGATTAACTTTGATAAAATTTGATTTAATTATTAATAGGTACTTTTATTGTAGTTATGCGGGTGGTAAGTGGGACACATTTCAGGTTGCTAGCTGCACTGCATCAAAAGTTGTAGAGTTCTGAGGGCTTTTTGACGGTTCTGGACCACAGTTTGACGTCCTGCTGACTCAGCACGGCTCTGTATCGCTTCAGTTAGAAGCCCTTCAAGTGGCCGCTATCGTCACCGTCGTTTTCCGGTATTGACGCTAAAAGGCGGGTCAAAGATGAAAGGGAAGCCGGTGGGTTTTGAGTCACAACAAACCGCCTGACGGGCTTTTGATTCGGAATAATTAACTCGAGTCGGCAGGATAGGAAGGTCGAATTCAGCTGAATTGGTCCCCTCGACCGGGGGACGCGGGAATTGTTTGATTGGAAGGAGGAAACGGGGCGGGGGAGCAGAATCAGTCGGGCCCTGCTCCTCGCCGAGGTAAGCTGTCACCTCCGATACGCTATATGTCAAACTTACCTCAAATTCAAAAGATAGTTCATTTCGTTTGAAAACATGAATATTCAAGTACGAAATTGAGTTTGAGCAATCCATGTAGGTCCCTCATGCTTCCTACGCAGGCCCACCAATGTAACGCACACAGGGTGGCCAAATTTTATAGAACCAGCTATTTATCTCCGTGATTTCCGAACCTAAAAAAAACTTTAAAAGGTAACCCCAGTAATTTTCCAAGAGGAATTTAAATATCACATTTCCGCGATTTGCGCATCAACATTGTTCTTTTTTAAGATGGAACTCCCCGTTTTTTATCGCGGATTCAGATTTTACGCAAAATTTCATGAACGTTTGACACCTTAATAATAAACCATTGTAATCGCTCTTGAAAAAGAAAATGTTAACCCCCGCTGAAAATTTTATGGTTTACGTTTCAAAGGGTGTAGAATCCGAATCTGCAATAAAAAATTTTCCGTCCGTACGCTGTACGCACGATTTCTCCCAAACGGCTGGAGCAAAAAATCTGACATTTTCAGGAAAAATCAATATTGGTCCGACAACGCCCCAATTCTTTAGCCAGCTCTCTCACTTAATTTAAAGTGCCCTTTAAGGGTTGTTAAAGTTTTGTAAAATCCCTAAAAACCTCAAAAAAAGTCGAAGCGGCCTAAATTTGGACTTTTTTTTGAAGAACTTTCCATTAGGAATCGAATGAGCCCCTCCCCAGGTCCGTAGCTCAAACCATTCCCGATGTACGGCCCGATTTATGGTGCCAACATTTGTATCCACATTCACTACATCACTAGGTTACTGCGATCAAAACAAACACAACATAGTTTTTTTTTTTTTTGTTTTGATCGCAGTAATTTAGTGATGTAGTGAATGTGGATACTGGAGTGAACTCCTAAAAGGGTTTATAGCCGATACACGGGTTGAAGCATTCTGATATTCATGCTCCGTCTTACGAAATTTAAAATTTTCAAATAGAATATTTTTCCATTGTAATCGCTCTTGAAAAAAACGCTTTCACTGATTATTGAATTTCAGGGTGTGCACACAAATATGATCAACTGATCAATCCAAATAGGTATTTTGGTTGAGAACCGATTTAAGTGCTCTATGCATATCTCCTGAAATTCAATAATCCGCTCTATCACCTGTGAAACACGCACACTCCAAAGCTTAGTAGAAATTCAAATCATGAATCATTGAATAATAAACCCCAGTGAAAGAATTTGCAGCGTTTTTTTTTTTTTTACATCGCGTAACCCACTCTACGAGCATGCGAAAAGGCCAACTCTGAAACTGCGCAAAAATGTTGTCCATCCCAAGTGTGGCTCATGAAATTTTATTGTTTTTGAACGCTGATTCACGTGGTGCTATTAATTTTCTTTTTTGAAAAGGATGTTGAAAGAAAAAACGCATTCAGGAAAATTTAGTACTCCTAAAGCTTTCTAAAAATCTATTGGATAGAAGAAAACCGCTGGTTAAGTTCCCATTTATATTCGTGGTCCATAACCTATTCAGGAAAAAGACAAATGTAGCCCTCCAAATTCGAAATTTGAGCTTGTTTTTGCCTGACGTATCATTTCGCCAATCTGTCAAAAATGAACAAAGCTTATGCGGATGTTTAAACTTATGTGTGAAGGTGCCTATCTATGACCTGCCAAAAAACAAAGTTACGTTACATTTCTGACGATTTCTACCAGAAACGCAACGATACGCCAAATTTTATTTGTGTTTTGTCTTCTATAAATCCTCATAAGAATATCAAAATTTTATTTTTTGAAGAAATCTTAAGGATCCGAAGACTATCCCCTGAAACTATAAAGGCTCAAGAAACCAAATCCAGTACTTTCCAATGAAACGAGTATTGATTACAAACAACACCTAGGTACATATAACGAAAATAAAAAAAAGTGTCATCGGTCACTTACCTAAGAGGTGTAGAAGAGGAGAAAAATGCCGGCCTTGATTCAACGATGGGCATCCGGTCACAGAAACAATCAGAAGAAAACTGCTTATCAAGCCTTTGCGAGTTACATAATATTCAAATGGACATATTAAGCAGTACATACTTATATGAAATGTGACAATACAAACGCTAATGTTTGAACTGGTCTTCCCTCGTCTTGGTTTAAAATTCTCACCGCACTGTTCTAAACACCTGTGAACCCTAAGGCCGGGTGTAACGTGTCGTGTAACCCATCATGTAACGTAACACGAATTCTACGTTTGACGGCACTACAAACGTTACATGTCGACACTGTGGATGACCTGATTTGAATAATTGTTTTATCATTTAAATGATAACCCCTCGTAGCTAAGAGTTCGTAGCCGATTCTCAACCAAAATACCTATTTGGATTGATCAGTTGATCATATTTGTGTGCCTCCTGAAATTCAATAATCGCTCTATCACCTGTGAAAAACGCACACTCCAAAGCTTAGTAGAAATTCAAATCATGACAACAACAATAAACCAAAAAAACCTCTGCCAAGTGGGTGTGGCACATAGCTTCCTCGTATCCATAACATGACTGTATAGATCATTGAAAATTATTATTGACTAAAGAACTTCGTTCAATTGGGCGAAGTAAATATTGAATTAGGGTAAATTTATTGTTATGCAGGAGCATAACTTGAGACAATAAAGGTAGGCATGTTCAACTATTGAACGTAAACCACAAACTAAATAAAACATACCTAATAAGTCCGAACAATCCCTGAAAATTTCATCGAAATCGGTCAAGAACTCCCGGAGTTATGCTTGTGGCAAGGATTTCACGTTTGCGGATGCGCAGAGGCTACTATTGATCCGGAGGTCATGAAACTCATAGGGGACCATCTACACATCAAACCGAACAATCCCTGAAAATTTCATCAAAATCGGACTACAACTTCGTGTAGTTTTGCCCGTAACAAGTATTTGCTGACAGACAGACAGACACGGAAATAAAATTGTTCAGAGGTCTAAAACGCAAAATGCGAGTGGAATTTTTGATTTTGGAGACAAAAAAATTTTCACATTCCGAAAGTGAAAACAATGCTTCCGCTACTTTAGTAGACTCGGAAGCAATAAACGCAAATGCTGGCAGCATAAATCGGGCCGTATATCGGGAATGGTTTAAGCTACAGACCTGGGGAGAGGCTCATTCGATTCCTCATGGAAAGTTCTTCAAAAAGAGTCAAAATTGAGGCCGCCTTGAGGTCCAAATTGAGGTTTTTAGGTATTTTACAGAACTTTGATAACCCTTAAAGGGCACTTCAAATGAAGTGAGAGTGCTGGCTAAAGAATCGGGGCGTTGTCGGACCAATATTGGTTTTTCCTGAAAATTTCAGATATTTTGCACCAGCCGTTTGGGAGAAATCGTGCGTACGACGTACGGCGGACGGACGGACGGATTCTTTCAAGAGCGATTACAATGGTTTATTATTGAATAATAAACCAAAATTTAATGGTGGTCCTAAAATTTGTTTTGTTGCAAAAATGCATTTAAATCCTGCTTTTTTCTTCTCATTTTGAATTTAATTCACCAAATAGCTGTTTGAGAATGTCCTAAGATTATAATTTAACTTGATAATAAACAACATTCAACGAAAATTCGCTCATCAAGCCATGATTCAGGCTTGGAAAGACGGATCTTGTGTGGCGAAAGTGTTTTGAGATAGGAGCCGAAACATGAATGGGTCCCTTAAATCGCAACGTGTCATTATCATTTGTAGGTCGTGCGCATGCCTGAACGAGAAATCTGTGTAACACGCCTAATACCAGCGTTTTTATGAACACATGAAAAATTACGAACACTACTTTTAAACCCAGCCGCCAAGAATATAATTTAATATCATTTATATCAACAGTTTAAATAAATAAGCTACAATATCATTAATAATAATATTTTCGATTTCACAGATGAAAATCCTGTTTGTCGCGTTCATCCTGGCGGCAGCTGCTTCCGCTCTCGGTAAGTAAACGAAGGTGCCTACGAACGAAGGTTTATTATTTCTGTATAAGATAAACCCCCAATGTGGATCACTGGACTACCAGAACTTCACTGCACACTTGGTAGAAATCCAATTGAATTACAAGATAAAATAAAATTGCAGGCAACAAAATTGCTTTAGCTTGTTCTCCTCAGCTGAATTGAAGCTTGGGAGATGGCGTTATGGAAGTTATAAACGTATAGAATCAACCGTGCTAATTGAGCTGTCGCCAGACAAGAAGTCTAGCTAAGACCTCCCGTTGAAAACTAGACTATACACCGTCTACCTGACCAATTTTTCAAATGGTGAGACCCCAGTTGTCTAATTTGATTAACGGAACTAATTTCTATCTGAGACAAACATTGAATCTACCCTATCACATAGAAAAATTTAGAGATTTCGATTGTTTATAGTTTAGTTTTTTACTAAAGGGTGTTTCATAAAGAATGCACTGATTTTGGCAGTCAATAACTTTATTTAGAAAAACGCTGCAAATTCTTTCACTGGGGTTTATTATTCGATTGGCTTGCGTTCATGATTCGAATTTCTACTAAGCTTTGGAGTGTGCGTGTTTCACAGGTGATAGAGCGATTATTGAATTTCAGGAGATATGCATAGAGCACGTAAATCTGTTCTCAACCAAAATACCTATTTGGATTGATCAGTTGATCATATTTGTGTGCCTCATGAAATTCAATAATCGCTCTATCACCTGTGAAACACGCACTCTCCAAAGCTTAGTAGAAATTCAAATCATGAATCATTGAATAATAAACTACAGGGAAAGAATTTGCAGCGTTTTTTTCAAGAGCGATTACAATGGAAAAATATTCTATTTGAAAATTGTAAATTTCGTAAGACGGAGCATGCATATCAGAATGCTTCAACGCGTGTATCGGCTATAAACCCTTTTAGGAGTTCACTCCAGTATCCACATTCACTACATCACTAGGTTACTGCGATCAAAACAAGAACAAAAAAAACTTTTGTGTTTGTTTTCATTGCAGTAACCTAGTGAAGTAGTGAATGTGGATGCAAATGTTGGCACCATAAATCGGGCCATACATCGGAAATGGTTTGAGCTACGAACCTGGGGAAGGGCTCATTCGATTCCTCAAGGAAAGTTCTTCAAAAAAGTCCAAATTTAGGCCGCCTTGACTTGTTTTGAGATTTTTAGGGATTTTACAAAACCTTAAAGGCCACTGTAAATTAAGTGAGAGTCATGGCTAAAGAATTGGGGCGTTGTCGGACCAACATGGATTTTTCCCTGAAAATTTCAGCTTTTTTGCTTCAGCCGTTTGGGAGAAATCGTGCGTACGGCGGACAGACGGAAAATTTTTATTGCAGATTCGGATTCTACACCCTTTGAAACGTAAACTATGAAATTTTCAGGGGGGGTTAGAATTTTTTTTTTTCAAGAGCGATTACAATGGTTTATTATTGAATAATGAACCAAAATTAGAAAAAATTTCCCTACACAGCATTTTGGAGTTTCCATAGAAAAATTTGCACTCAGCCCACTTACGTAATGGTTGCTGTTTTATTTATAAACAACATCAAAATTGAAGAATCATTAAATAAACATTTATTTACATCTAACTGATCGATTGTATTTATTTTCTAATCGGCATCAGGGTCCAACATAGAAATGGACGTGGAAGAGCTGCTGGAGATGATCCCCTACGAAGAGATGGTCAATTTGGGGATGGAATACGCCATAGCTGATCCGCAAGTCAAATCGGTGATGCAGTACATTTCTGGAGACAAATTCAAAGAAAACGTGGTCAGCTTGCAGTCAAGCCCCGAGTTTTTGCATGTGAGTTGGTCATTTCTTTACAATGTCAAATATTTTATTGCCCCAACACTACAATCAATGTCTAACGTGTCTACTTCAAATTGAATTGGAATTAATTGAGGAGAAGTGTGAGAGAAGTTGAAAAAACTAGCACTAAAAGCTACGAACTAGAGTTGCTTCAATCATTAGTGAGTTATCAAAACTCGGAAATTTTGATGCGACCACACGCATGATAATAAAAACGTTAATTTTTGTTGAAAATTGGTTGTAGAATCGATCCTTGTAGTTCAAACGAGTAGACTCCCGATAGATTTACCTGGATAGTTGAAGCTAATACATTTTTATGGATAATGATTCTTGAGGGTTGGTCGAATGATTAAACACTTAACTAGTGCAACATTTTGATTTATTTATAAATCTTCTTCAGGGCTGAAAACGATAAAAATAAGAACTCATTTGGCTTCGCTATAGTTGCAGACATCTTTGTTGTACACTAGTGTGTTGTGCCCTAGCATGGTCGAGCAAGCGGTTGTCAGGTCCGAGTGGTTGTCCGAGCACTCATTGGACTGGGACAGCGGCATCAATGTGAATTACGTGGGGATGTGGAGAGGATGGATGATTGGGTGAAGCAATTGGACCTGTTGGTGAGGATGGTTTCTAGATGGATGCAGGAAATGCATGCTGGTGCCCTGTCATCAAGGAATGCCCCTTACCCACTATTGAGCACAGAGGTAAAACCTGCAAGCCTACTGGGGGTGGAGGATGACCCTCCATGGGTTTGCCAGGTGGTTTTTTAAGCTGAGGTGCTCTGCTTGCTTTGAACGATGGACTCATTTGCTGTCAGATGCTCCAAGGAAAATGTGCAACATGAACGCAGACAAGGATTTGCGCATCCCCGGATGCGGATCCCCTTCCTGGGAGAGAAGGTGTTTGGCACCTGAAGGATGATAGACCCTCTGGACAGCAGGGAGCAATGGATAGCAGTGATGCATTACAGAGGTGTGTAAACCCAGGTCACCTGAGGGAGTAGACTGCCTGCAGGTCACTGAGTCCAAAGACTAGGTCAGTGGGAGAAGTTCACCAGTTTACTCCTGCAGTTCACTCTGTGGATGAATGCGACCTGCAGTTTGCTCCGCAATTCACTTTGTGAATGCATGGGACCTCTATTACCTTCGTGTACAATCAGGGTTCGGAAGATGACAAACATCTACTGTACTCTTAACAAGAGTAGTACCTCTGAGTAAAACAATGATAGGTACCGAAACGAGGTCATTTTCCGAGTCCTCACGAATAAATTTTATTTAAATAGTAGAATCTGCTGTAAAGGAACGGCAACCTGCCCAGGTTGTTAGGTGGGGAGAGTGAACGGTTATCTTGAGCCAAGACTCCTCAGCAAGAGACGTTTGCGATCTGCAAGTCTCTTGCGACCTGCAGGTCTCGAACTTCACTCGCAACGAAAAGTTTCCGACCCTCTGAGTAGTTTGAATGTCGGCCACGGAGAGCCATGCTGTCAAAAATATCTAGTAATGAACTGATGGTCTTCATTCCGCAGGTCATTTTGGACAAGTTCGTTTGAAAGGGAAGTTCTTTGAGACAAGGTCACTCACTCACTACCCACCTCTAATGCATTACGCTTATAATACCTGGAAGTACCAAGCTTACCTCGTTGAACAGTTCAGTTGACAGACCATTGTTGCATTCAAGTCCATTGTATCTTTTGCTTCCGAGTCTACCAAGGTAGCGGAGGCATTGTTTTGACTTTCGGAATGTGAAAATTTTTTGTCTCCAAAATCAAAATTCCACTCGCATTTTGCGTTTTAGACCTTTCTGAGCAATTTTGGTTCCGTGTCTGCCTGTGTGTCTGTCTGTCTGTTAGCAAATCCTTGTTACGGGCAAAACTACACGAAGTTATAGTCCGATTTTGATGAAATATTCAGGGATTGTGCGGGTTGGGGTGTAGATGGTCCCCTATAGGTTTCATGACCCCCGGATCAATAGTAGCCTCTGCGCATGCGCAAACGTGAAATCCTTGTTACATTCATAACTCCGGGAGTTCTTGACCAATTTCGATGAAATTTTCAGGGATTGTTCGGTTTGATGTGTTGATGGTCCCCTATAAGTTTCATGACCCCCGGATCAATAGTAGCCTCTGCGCATCCGCAAACGTGAAATCCTTGTTACATTCATAACTCCGGGAGTTCATGACTGATTTCGATGAATTTTTCAGGGATTGTTCGGACTGATGTAAAGATGGTCCTCGTGAGTAATAAAGAGAAAATAAATTTTTAGCCTCGAGCTTGCTAATTCAATATTTACTTCGCCTAATTGAACGAAGTTCTTTAGTCAATAATAATTTCAATGATCTATACAGTCATGTTATGTATACGAGGAAGCTATGTGCCACAACCACTTGGCAGACGTTTTTTTGTTCCTATTATTCATGTCTAATTTAGCGTTTAATTGAATAAACATGTTTTCTTCCTCTTCTTCACAAGTGTCTCATTGGAAGGTTGTCATCCTGTGATGTTACATAACTTCTACGGGAATGTAATAGGTATTGTACAACAATCTTATTGTTGCACGCAAGTTTACTGTATAAAACTAACGTTTCAAGTAACTAACCATATTCAATCCTTAACACTAAAATGCGGCCCCCAAATAAATAGAAAAAATACGATAATACAGTCACAGTAGGATAATACTCGACTAGATGCGCGACTTAGGTGGTCATTGACTTCAAAACAACCACATTATCCACCTACATCAAGTAACGGTGCAATTCTATCACCTAAGGTAAAGACAACATTACTTTGTCATAGTACAACCAATAAGCTAAGTTCTTCCATTTACTGGAGAGCCACATTTTAGTTTTATATATTGAATTTAGTTAAGTACTTGTAGTGTTAGTATTGTACACTGTACAATGTACAGTTACCTTGTGCTAAAGGACGGATGCCATGTAGACTATAGAATGTAACAGTACAATTCCATCACCTAAGGTACAAAACACCTCTTTTGTCATAATAAATATAGCGCATTGTGCAACGAATAAGATTGTATTGAAAAAAGATTAATTTTAATTAATGGTGAATTTCTGTCTTGAAACGGTAATTTTGATCAAGTAGATATATTATAATGAAACATTAATCTTTATAAATGGATTTCAAGTCCTTAGCAGTTATTCTGCCATATTAGAATGATGTAATAAAGGTGATTCAGCGTATGAATGTTCAGCAGGAAGGGTTCTTTGTATTCATTCCATTCTTCTACATATAACACTCCCATAGAACTTATGTACAATCAACACAGGATAAGCTTCCAATGAGACACCATTGTATAACAAAGATGTCTATAACTACAGACAAACTAAAGTATTCATTATTCGTATCGTTTTCAGCCCTGAAGATGACTTATAGATAAATCGAAAGTTGATTTGGGTACAAACCATTATTAGGTATAACCCAGATTATAAAATCACTCGACCAACCCACAAGAATCCATAAAAATGCACTACCGAGTGGTCAAGAAAGCTTACTCATTGTTGAAGGTAATGTCAGGAAATGGTTTGATGCACATTGGGAATCCCCACTTGTAGACTGCTCTAAACTAAAGGAGCTAGGGAGTTGGGAGGAGGGTCCAGTTCTGTTCGGTGACCTTCGATAACTGGCCGAGGAAACCCGAACCTTCACTTGACAACTATCCCCTGGTGAATCCTGGCACACAATTTTCTGGAGCTCTCAATAACCGTTCGCCATCCACGAAGGCCTCATTGGGTTGGTCTCGCAAAGACGTAGAAGCATAAGAAAGTTGACATATTCAGACATGGCATGCAGCATGAGTAAACTCAAACCTCTCCAACGAGTGGAGAAAGATTGATAACATCAACAATGCTTTGAATTTTTCCAGCTGGTCGAAGTAAGCAAAACCTACAACATAGACGCATTCGCTCTGGCAAATAAATTCAATTCGGCCTTGGACATGCCTCCCCTCAGCTACAAAATCGAATACCGCAGGTAACTTGTCCACACTTATTTCATCAGTACAATTTATAAAACGATCCCAAATCTTAACATATACCTACTATTATTTGAATAATGCTAGTTTACTTGTGCCATTGTGTGGTTTAGGGGGTCACTTTCAAGTTCAGAAATAGTGATTATTTGCTATGGGCTGATTTCTACGGATCTGGCAATTTTGCGTCAAAAAGTACAAGGAAATGGGAAGCCCATCTCAGTAAGAACCTCGATAAACCACGTCGCCCTCCTCCTCGCATCTATGCATGTGAGGCTGTCGAGCTAGAAGTTATGGAGTCCTATCCCTTGCGATTTTTCGTCTAAAATTACTAGAAAATGACATTTCATTAAGCCAATGCGTTGTGTCGAGAAAATGAATAGATGATTGAACTGCACGTGTATCTGATGGTTTATAGATTGAATCAAAAGTGCTGGAGTAAGATATAGATGGATTGAACTAACAAGAGGTGAAAAAAAATGGTGACTGGAACAAACGAAAGACTCTTTTTAACTATAATCCTTGAATGAGGAGGTCGTTTGGTGCAAAAGTGGATAAGTTTATTTTTGGCGAAATCGACTTGGCAGGGGTTTTTGGTGAGATGAATTCGAAAAAATGGTCCTTTTGCATCTCAAATAGACCTATCCCATAGAAAATGAGGTTTAAAAATCAGGTTCTGTTTCAAAACTAGAGAGATTCACCTCATGTTCCGAACCCAAACTAGATGGTTGCATATTTTCTTCCAAAAGTGGACAAGTCCCTCTTTTCCGTTTCAAACTTGGACAGATCCATCAAGCCTTTATTCCTAAGATAGTATAAGGATAACACGTTGTTTCTTCGAACCATACGAGTTTCATTTATTTTTTATTTTTTTTAATCGAAAAAAGGAAGTCTCTCTTTCTTTCTCATTCTTCCGAATCGTGCAACACTGATTTTTTGAACTCTCTACGGGGGAGGGGACACCAGATCTGCAAAGTATCTGGACAAGAAAAAATCTGTACTGCAATTCATCAGTCAATCGAAACTGATTTTTTGTGGAACCCAGGTCTGTATCTGGACAAGAAAGAATCTGTAGAACCTACAGGTCACTCAGTCCAAACAAGGTCAGTGGGAGAAGTTTTGGATGAGTGCGAAAACAACAGTTCACTTCGTGAATGAATGGGACCAGCAGTTCGTAGTCTCCATTCTGAGATAGTCGCCACCACTACCACTATCTCGTGGCAAAATCCGGATTGATGTAGGATATTTTTTTGTTTTTTCGAGATGCGAGCAATTTTCGTGTCGTCAGAGACCTGCAGGTCTTGAACTTTACAGAACACATTCTGCCTTTACCTGAACCCGTCGCCCTACATCTTACAAGTTCAGTTGAATAGAGACCTTTCATTCTCCGTCACCGAAATCCGTGCAATTGGTTGAATCCCACAACACAAGAGGAAAAAGTGAGAGGCAATATCTGAGAAGCGATCTGAGTGTAAGAAAACTGTGGAAAGCCTACAATGAAAGCGTTGATCCAACGATGGTGGTCAAATACAACTATTTTTGGTTTATTTTCAACTCTGATTTCAATCTGAGCTTCAAATCCCCAACGACCAATGCCTGTTCGGAATGCATGAGGCTAGAAAATGAATTGGTAGCCACCAAAGATAACAACCTTAAACAGAGCCTGATGGCCAAACATAGAGTTCAGAAACTACGCGCCAACTGTTTTTACGACATCCTCCGTATGGAGATTTCCTTTGACTGTCAAAAAAATTTGCTGAACGGAAACGAATTTGTTGACCACTTAGCCAAGGAAGGATCAGAAACTGGACTGCCGTTGGATTTTAAAATTGAAGTGGACGACTTTTTACCACCAATTACCAGCCTGTACCGATCAAAATGGCAACACAAATTTATTAGCACAGTAGAGGGTGGCTTTTATAAGTACATTCAGCCAACTCTTCCTCTTAGACCATGGTTCGATCGAAAAGAGGTTGACAAAGATTTCGGTAGAAGTATATGCAGACTGAGATCGAATCATGGCATATGTAATGAGTACCTACCTAGCCAAAATAGGACAGTCGGGATCGGCGGTTTGTAGTAGATGCGGAACACCAGTTGGCAGCTTGGAGCATTTAATCATGGAGTGTCCCATTTTCCAGGCGCATATTACCTATAGCTATTATTTGATGATTTATAATATGGCTGTATAATATTTTAATGCCAATAAAAAAATATAAAAAAGTCCCCGATCAGGCAGCGGACTACAGTCGGCAACTGTATCAATATAACATGACTATAGTCGAGGGTCACTCAAAAGTCTCAGCAATCATCTGAAAGTATTAACACTTGGTCAGAAAACGTGTTCCCCAAGGAATTTTTTCCCTCAAATAACTTTGAAAACTGAATTCTCAAACTACTCTTTGTTGGTAATTATTGATTCATTTTCCCCTCAGGGCCCTCTGACACTGCACACACGTTCAAATTTATTTCTGAAGTTCACAGTAAATTCGAAATTTCACTTTTGGTTGCACTATACGCAACTATCAAGTTTTTTTTTTTTTTTTTTACCAGCAAACATGGATAAGTCCCATGTCTTCTTGCTCCAAAACTGGATAAGTAACAAATTTTGTTTCAAAAATGGATAAGTCCAAACTAATTATTGCTTAATCGACAATACTGAGACATTTCCCAGCTCGAATACGACTGGATTTCCATTAGGAACACATCAGCTGAATTTGCGAGTAAATAGTGCTTTACTTAACCGTTTTCTGCGTTTTTCTCAAAAAGTGATTTAGCGGACATATCTACTTTTGCACCCAAACGCCTCACATAGTCTTTAATTAATAGTGGGTGTGGGTAGTGGAGTGACCAAATTCATTCCGAATCTCTTAATTTGGAGCGTTATATCTGTTTATTCTTGTCAGAAACGTTTCGTCCCGCAGCGGGGACTTCCTCAGTCTAACTATGTATAACTACTAGCATTCTTTACATATTATATGCATTAGCATACATGACTCATTCAATAATTTTAATTTATGCTGCAGTTCCTCTCTCCCCTTTTTGATTTTTATAACAAAACAAAATTGTTTAACTAATTAACGCAGTTGAGGTCAAACAACTAAGCAATAGAGAATATGACCAACTCGAGTACATGGACAGGGAGGAGTGAACAGTTTAACGTCAACTACAGAGCTAAAAGTAACAAACAACAAGAGATGTGTGGTGCCACCACCATGTCAATGCCTAAAGTATGCTAGTAGTTATGACATAGTTAGGTATAGACTGAAGAAGTCCCCGCTGCGGGACGAAACGTTTCTGACAAGAATAAACAGGTATAACGCTCCAAATTAAGAGATTCGGAAGTCTTTAATTGCATCGGCTGTTGTCGTTGTCTTGACGATCTCCTTGGAGGTTCTGGCTGGGTAGGGGGTCCCTCCCCCCTGGTTCTTGGAACCTTAGGTGGAATTGATTCTTAGATTCGTGACACCCTGTAGACATTTATACCCTAGAGTGTGAGAATATCTAAATACCGACCATGGTAATTATATTGCTTCCTCGTTATCATTCGTCAGGGATAAGAGAAGTCCAGGAGATGGGATAGTGGGTCTGTTCCACGACGCTGCAGAGATCACGCCGGTGGAGGACATGAAGGAAGTGTACACGTACAAGGTCAACAATAACCCCGAATTTCAAGTAAGTCAATATGGGAGACTTCAAATCATTTGCATTAATCAGAAACTATAGTTAATAGTGTTTTTATATCCGTTCAAGATCCTTCTTGAAAGACCTTGGCCAAATCATGCAGTTTTTGAAAGCCAAAAATCGTTAATATACAGGGTGCCTCGACTTGACCCAATCAAACTCTGAGGGTCTATGCGAAATAATTTCCAACAAAATAGCTCGCTCACGAAGGTCTTCACGTGGGACTATGGGTCATTCCATATCCTGCTAAAGAATTAGCTAAAATTCAAATTTCAGCTCTCTACGTCGATTAGGACAATACTAAAAACTGCGTGGTGGTTTTTCATGACACACGAGCCTACATTTCCCAGGAGCAGGTGAAGTTGAGGACATGGAATTTCAAAATGCCTGTCAGGGTCTCATACTATTTTCAGGCCCTTTCCCCTGGACGGAAGAGCTAAATCACAGACCACTGGAGTTCTGAGCGAATGATATTGATTGCAATTGTCAACAGTGTTCAGCCCTGAAAATTCCTTGTTGGTTGAGCGAGGTGGGCCGAGAGAGTCACCATTTGATTCAGCAAAAAAAAGCTCAAGGTGTGTCTCAAGAGCATCTATAGCAAAGGGACACAACACAAGAAGTGATTTTTCTTAAAGCCAAATAGGCTTCCTAATGTACACATTTCAACCATAAACAAGTGGGATCAATCTGGGTAAATTCTTATTTTCAATACACATGTCGTACAATAGACATGTCAACTGTTCTCTAATGGAAAGCAGAGATTCTGAAATACATAACCATCAAAGGAGTGAATCCGTGAAATAAGTCTTACTGCCCTAGCTGAAATACGGATTTGTCCAGAAAGAACCATCATGGAATAGTTTGGATCGATAAATTCTGAATTAATCGTAACATTAGCTAGCTCTCATAAATAGCTTCGAAGACACAGAATCCGAAAACAAAGTGAACAGAATTAGGACTAGCTGGTGAGCAAAACACTGATAACGAAAACGACGAAATTCCAACCCCTAGTGGTGGACCACAGAAATAAGCTTCCTCAATACTTTTAGAGCTTTCTGATGGTCGATCTCACACGCCCACATCAATTCAAACTGATAAGTCTCAGTCCCCAGGACAGCATTCTACCTATACTGTAGAATAACTTGGGCAGAGGTAGAGCAATTAGAAGGCAGGCACAAGTTCTCTGCGTTGGGCCTGCAGACAGTTGCTGGATGCATGAGAGCCCAGTAACATGGTAATCTTCCATCTCAAAACCAGTAACATGGGTAGGAGGGAACCCCAGCCGCCACCAGCCTGGCCCCTGCTGAGGTAGAATTTGTGGTGGCAGTGGTTGAGCAGACAGCAGCCCATGGGATATCGGGGGTAGTGACAGCATCAACAGAGACTAGTACCTGGTTATGTATCTCAGCATGTGAGATTAGTTTCAAGCTTGGGTGGTACCAACTTTCTTAGCACGTAGAACCAGCTAGAAGGCTCGACTTAACCTGCAGTTCCTTGGCAAGCAGTACCTCCTGAACAGTGAGCCACTTCATTCCTCTCACTTGAGTCGTCCCATCTTCTTGCAGCAGTCCAAGACAGTCTCCCCTAAACAAATCAACCTTCTTCTTTCTCAAGAGGGATCATTGATTATACCACAGCCAAGGAAGATCATTTGAGATTGAGGAACCCCTCGCAACCACATTCTTGGGGAAGGCTGTTTCACAGCTGATTCAATAAGGTCTTATGCCACTAACCAACTTACCGTTCAAACGAGGATGCAGGAATTTCCGAAACTTTGCATATTGGATTATTGGCTGGGGGTTCACACACACCTAGTAGTAACTGCCCCTGGTTCAAAAGTCTTGAACGGGGATGGAAATTACTGTTGATATAGATAACCAACTTTCAAACCCATAATTTGGTTGAAATTCAGATGAATTTGGTGTATCGTTCAAACCAGCCATGTTGTTTCTTTGCATGACTTCGTTAGCCTCAAGAGAAATTGTTATTTTGAATTAACTGGTATCAATATGGTAGATGCTGCGTAGAAATGCAATGCAATAGTGGAATAAGATTCGCTTCTATCATTTTATTGTTGTTCTTTTCTCATCAGGTGCTGATGAGCAAACTGCTCAGTGGAGAGGCCGAACAGGTTCTCAAGCCCATCTTCACCTCCAAACCCTTTCAGGACACCAGGAACGACCTCAAAGAAATGGGAATCCCTCTGGATCAATTGGAAAAGCTCTTTGTCGACCGCCTTCACAAGTTTTTCGATTTGGAAAGAAACCCTGAAGCCCCCATGAGCGTCCCACTGATCGGCGGCAGCTAGCCACAGAAACAACTGATTGGCGTTCAATAAGGACGGAGCTGCCTATCTCAAGGCAGCAGGATTAATTGACCTAAAATATTTCGATTGGTTTAGCGGAAACTATCCTTGCAGTAGAAAAAACATAGCCATAAGTACGTAGATGCCTACATCAACTGTACTCCTTCATAGGGACTAATATCCACAGGGGATTGCCAAAAATCCCTCATTTAGTCCAACTACACCCATTTCCACATATTTGATTTGAAAAGTCCAATTCTCTAGCAAAGGACGTATACTTGCACATTTACGTATACTTGCTTTAACAAGTTCCAAAATGATGAGCTCATTTCGGAGTAAGGGAAGACGATTTATTTGAAAACCTGATGATTTGAATAAAGGTGACAGTACCTAACACTTTAGACTGATGTTGAACATATAATACCTAGATTATATCCCTGTTCTCATTCAAGAACGTAAAATCTTGGGTACCCTTCATTGTCCAAATTAAATAGCATGCCTTCACAATTGATAAGAGTACTATTTATTGTAAATAAAAATTTGAAAAGTTGACAATTTAATTATTTTTACGGCCTTACTCCCGAGCTTTGTTGTTGGAGACAATTTCCAAGTACATAATTGTTAACATTGGAATTTGAAGATTCAAGATACAATCATGCAAATTTTGTAGGTAACTTCTCCAATGTAGCTGACTTGTGAAAATTCTTCGGTTTTATCGAAGAAATATGTCCAAACCACAAATCGATACCGGAGAGACTGCGGAACTTTATTCGAATTTGAAACCGTACGTTTTCGAAGGAGCCCACAAGTCTTCTAGATCAAAACAATGTTATACTCCACTCGCCAGTATTCGGTGAAGTTGTAACATAATGTCCGCCACTTCCAGAGGATGTCCCAGAAGTTGGAAGGCGTCTGGTATATCTCCGAAGGTGGCGGATTCAAGAATCGAGAAGGGCAAACTTACCATATCCATCACAAACGGTACAGGTATCTAATCTGATTTCCATGATTAATGTTACTATGGTCCTTAGAACCAGGCCCTTCTCAACAATAGATGACCACTCTTTGCAATCAGTCGCTTAACTCTTCCATCTTCTTACACCAATGGCCCTGAGATGCTCCTCTACATCATCAACCTAGCGTAGTCGAGGTCTTCCATTCAATCTTCTTACCCCAGACGTGACAAGAGGGTTTTTGGATGTCTCCCCACTGGCATCCGCTCTACATGACCAAGCCATCTAAAGCTGGCCATTCACTAGCGCTCCATCCAGCCAAATGGCGTGGTACCACGCCAAAATAGTTCTGTGAGTGGGATAAAACCGCCGCGATTCCGATGGAGCAGTCGGCCAGGTCGGATATCCTACCAGTCCAAAATCCACCGTGCCACGCCGTTCGGCGGGCCCTCCAAACTCAAGTGAATGGGGAATCCTCGCAGCCAACCTCGATGGGATTCACCATTCATTACCGCGCCAACGCTCCAAAAATCTTCGTCGTCCGTCCCCTTGACAAAAAATCCGAGGATATCCACGAGCCTTTCATGAGGGTTGATGCATTTCCTCATCCATCCTCAAATAAGTCCTCCAATCAGCAGGCTCAAGTCCCAGTTCGTTCAATAAGTTCAAATGAGTAAACTGGACTCTCTTGAGCAGTCATTTTTTCACACATTTACGTTTCGGTTTTTTGATCTTGATGCAGAGGCAAATAGCTGCGTGGTATAGAAGCGAATTTTCGTCCATGATAACAGATTGTAGAAACGCGGAACAACACTATCCCTTCGGAGGTCAGATCAACGTTGGAACGATGGCGTGGCGTGATAGTGAATGGGGTAGTAGATTTCCGACGTTTTCGCCCGGGGCCGAATGACGCGCGCCATTTGGAGCGGTAGTGAATGGCTAAGTTGACCGTGTTTGATGACTGCCACAATATCAGGCTGATCATACAAGGCTCTCATCTCAGCATTATGCCGAATTCGCCATATATTTTCTGATTTCCATTGAACTGGACATATTTGGATCAGGTACCACAGAAAAGTTTATCAGGGAACACAACTTTTGTCCACTTGCCCAGGGTGTTTACACTAGAGATGTTTGACCTCGTATGGATCGATTCTAGGACAAACAATTATGATGATTGTAGGGAATTTGTTGGAGGGCAAATTCGCCTACTATTTTAGCTTTCTCTCCTGAAGGGAGACAACCTACGTTGTTAAATTCCCGCTTGGTCCGTACGTATACTAGTGAGATTGGCTTACAAACTTGGCGATACTGGCCGGGACGACCGAAGCTCCTTATTTGCTCGCGGAGAAGGAAAGTGGATAGCGGCCGAAGCACCAAAGTTGGTTGCTAGGAAGATGAGATGGAGTAGAATACGAGATTGGCGATACCAGCCTCTCGAGGCTGAAGCACTTATTTGTAGACTACGAAGGAGAGGTTTCGGAAGTTGGGCGATACCAGTCTCTCAAGACTGAAGCACCACAATGGAGAGAAGGTAGGTAGGTAGACCTAACTGACCAAGGGCGAGTAACTACTCAAAGGCGAGGTTAGGACGTTGAAATGAGAACGCAGGGTTTCAGGGTAAACTGACAGGGCTTCCACTGAGGTAACTAAGTATATCTTTTCCTGGCTCGCAGGCCGGCTTTTTATACAGATCCGGAACCCCTTCTACCCTGCTCCCTTCGAGGAGGGTGGAAGGGGCGACGCTACCTGTCGGCTTGGCCCTCTTTATTAGGGAATAATTCTAACGTACAATTTGTCAATCCTTTACAATGATGAACCGCAGCAAATTTGTTTTCCATGAAAAGTACGAGTATTTGGGAGCGAGCAACGTGATACCGAGCGTTATAGAGAAAAAAGTCTATCACCGGAGCAAACTATAGTTTACTATCACCATTAGGCAAAAAGCAACTATAGTGCCTTTTTGGTCCCATGAGTTTTCTGATTGACTTCACCACTTCTAGTTTTTTGGCACTTGAAGAGTTGAGTTTTCACTGCCTGGATAAGCTGCACCCTCTCGTCCATGCCGTAATGTGGCGATAGCTCTCCAGGGACACACTTTCCGAAAAATCCAGTTTTCCAAAACGATTCCATTGATGAAGGATGATGATATCTCAGTTTGAGTTCATCCAAGTAGTAATCGATTTTCGTGACATTTGAGGGTCCGCCTCGCCCACTTTCACACTCAAGTGCATCTCCTCACTATTGACTCACTCCTTACATTTTCACACTCACAAATGAGCTATTGGTCAATTTGAACGGAATTGAAACCACATGCAGGACTTAACTGAATAACTCCGGGCAGGGACGTAACCAGCCTGTATTTCACCCCCCCCCCCCCCCCCGTAGACCCGATATCTCATGACTCATACCATATTAATATACCAATGAACCAAAATATAAATATAATTAATTTGATTTATTCACAATGTATAAACTCTTTTACTAAAAGGAGGAAGGTTTGGTAAGTAAGTGCTCAATGTAAAATACACATAAATTTTTATTAAATTTAACAAACTAATAGATGATAAATAAATTTTTGTACGAAATGGAAGCCCTAAACAAACTTTAAAATGAAAATTGTCGGGCTTTTTTTTGCTGCAAATGTTTTAATGATACCATCAAAAGACAGTGCTGAAGCTATTTTGTGCTCTATTGATATGATGGCCAAGTTGCTTAGTCGTTGTTGTCCTGTCAAGTTCCTGATGTAGTTTTTTATTATCCTCAGTTTTCTAAAACTTCCTTCATTCGATGCTACACACACGGGTATTGTAAGAAAAATTCTCAAAGCTGTGGTTATATTGGGATAGGCGTCATGGAGGCCGTTTTGGCAAATACAAACCAAAAGTTCGAATGGAGGAGACTCGCCTCGTCAACTGCCCTGCATACGGCCGCTCAAGGCTAGTTCTCGCCTCGCGAAGTATACGTTTTCTATATCCTTTGTCCTTTCTTGTAGGCCTATTGCATTCCTTATTTATATTATTTTTCCTTTTTGTAAATATTTTCAAATTTACTCCAAACGGTCATAATATTTAAAAGACCTTGGTAAGCTGTCACTTTTTCGCCTATTTGGCGCCCGGGGCAGCCCCCCCCCCCCTAGTTACGTCCCTGAATCCGGGCACAACAACCTGAAAAGCTCCACTTCAATCTGTCCCGACCTTGTTCATAGGACAACTGAGCTAATTATCCAGGTCTCATTCTTTTCCAACACTCATTACCCTCTTTCGTACGGAGACCTCGGATTTTACAAAATCAATCCTACCGCAATACAGACCAAAACCAAACTTATCTTGTAGCTGACCATCGTATTTGGCACTGGCGGTGCTCTAAACATTTTATCGTGATTGATTGAGGAATAACCATTGCGCATGCCCTTAACTAAATTGTTCAACTTCTAGACCAGTTTTGATGAAATTTCCGGGGGTTATCCATGTTTAGTTCTCATATGTTCCCCTGTGCATTTCATTTCAATCCTATCAATAGGAAAGCGTGCACTTGTCTTTGCACTTTGATTTCTCACTTTATATGCTTTAAGAAGGTGCTTCAAGAGTTTTACTATGCTGACAAAAGGCGCAATTCCAAGGCCATTGCATTGTTTCAGATTGTGCGGGTACGCAAACAAGAATTATATCCCTATTCGTACTCTATTTAGTATTCAATTAATTGTATACGCGATTCTGATATGCATGAAACGCTGCAAATTCTTTCAGTGGGGTTTATTATTCAATTTCATTTATTTGGCTTGCATTCATGATTTGAATTTCTACTAAGCTTTGGAGTGTGCGTGTTTCACAAGTGATAGGGCGATTATTGAATTTCAGGAGGCACACAAATATGATCAACTGATCAATCCAAATAGGTGTTTTGGTTGAGAACCGATTTACGTGGTCTATGCTTATCTCCTGAAATTCAATAATCGCTCTATCACCTGTGAAACACGCACACTCTATAGCTTAGTAGAAATTCAAATCATGAACGCAAGCCAATTAAATAATGAACCCCAGTGAAAGAATTTGCAGCGTTTTTCAACGCACCTCATATTTTGTCCATGTTACTACAAGTGAGGAAGCTATACTGCCACCCTACCAGGCAGACGGTTTTTGGACCTAGTGCTATAATAATAGTTAAAATCCCTGACTATCTACCTGCATTTTTGAAACTTTTATGATCCTGATTTGAACAATAATAGTGTAAGCCTATCTTCACCAAAATATCTTCACTCGTAACCATGGAGGAACAATTTGATTCACTTGTATGTGAATCCATAACACCACCAACCTTCGACAACAATCCATTGTCAACCTGGGATAAGGATGTTTCAATAAATTACTCCCAAAACCATTTTTTGGCGTTCCCCAAATTTATTAATTATAAGTTTTTTCATCATAGCGTACAAATGTTTTGATATAACAGCGAGGGGTACTTGTACAAATTATATAATCACACGAATCCATGATACAGCAGTTTGAAAAAACAATTGAAAGGAAAGAAGAAACAACGCATATAATTTAAAAAAACAAGAAACAAAAAAGAATAATTCGCCTTACACAATTAAATTACTAGAAACCTACATTTTTACCATCAATTATTTATACGAATCAATTATCATTTCATTAAATAAATATTTTTTTTGTGTTGCTTTTTTTAGTTATAATTTTTTTTTTCGTTCGCCTCGGGCTGGGAATCTCTCATACCTAAAACAGTAGGAAATATAAGTGAGATGGGTTACATTGCATTTATACAATCTTAATTTCATACAAGGGATAGTACTTGTGTAGTATTATTGAACAGTACTGCGGAGAAGAAGCAAATTCAACCTCGATGATTTTTAAATTTTGGCGCCTAATGAGCATGAGCAGGTCGTAGTGGCAAGGACGTTTGTGGGACAAACATGGGCATAACCACAACAACTTGCTCTTCTCAAGTTGGTCTCTGCATTAGCCGTTCAATTTTAGTACTGTTTTGTTAGATATAAATGACTTTCCAGCTGAAAGATTACCATTCGTAGACTAATTGCTATTTTTCCGTTATTCAGCGAGTCATAAGATGTGCAACGACTTCCAGAGCAAAACTAAAGTCTGTAAGACTTTATTGTGGTTGAACTGAGGGAAAATGCGATAAAACTAGGTACTTGGGTTTCCCTATTTGATGGCTTCCCAATTGGGCGAGTTTCTATGGAAACACTAGCCGGTTAAGCCGGGTTCCCACGGCCTGTGTTAACACGAGCCGCGCCACGCGCCTGTGGCGTGAGGTGGCTCGTCATGGCCCGTCAGTTTCACGATCCACGAGCAGTCCCACGGCCTGTGGATTGAGTAGGTTCGTGGCTCGTATAGGCTGGTGGAGGCTCGTAGAGGCGCGTCCAGTCCATTGTCGTCCGTGGGTGATGCAGCATTGCCGCTAGGACGGATAGTGAAGATGATTATGTGTGTGCCCTAGCGGCTTATGTGATTATAAATTATTGCAACGAACGAGGTCGGAGGAAGAAAGCCCAGAAAAAGCGTTGGTGGATGACCAAACTGTATAAAAGTCGAGAAAGGTTACTAGGTTCAATATTTACTCAGCAATCAACATTTTGGTCAATTATTCCCTGGATAATGAACCTATGTGTTCATCCCAGAGGTGGATCCCTCCAATTTCTTCCAAAACTCCAAAAAGCAAGAGACACCTAGTTGAGAGCACGAGGAATTTTCAACCCCAGGCCTTTGGAACGCAACTACAGGCCATGGGACCACCATCACAAGTTTGACTTGAACCCATAGACGCCAAGCGCCCCTTTGATCTTTACGACAAATCATGGGAAGAAGACGTGGTGGGTCGCGCCATCTTGGGCCTGCCCGCGCCAACCCGGGCTTCTCTGGTCCCACGGCGCGAGGGTCGTCGAGTTTGTGGCGCGGCTCCTGGCGTGGGAACCTGGCTTTACTAGGAGACCACATGCATTATTGTTCTTTCAAGTGCTGAGACTTTCTTTCAAACCACTTCCCCATAGTCTCAAGAGACTGGGCGTCAAATCTCAGCCCTCTAAAGGTAGAATTACACATGGAGACCCAGCATCTAGCTTCTGCATCTTGGACAGGAGCGTCTGGGAGACACAGCTTCCAGAAGTGGAGAGGCCAGTTCCGCATGTTCCAGCGTCGAACCGCAGTTTCCTCTGTGTCTTACTTGCTCTGCAAGCGATGTCAACGAACTAGCGGTTTACTCATGATGGAGAAAGATTAAGACGAGGAGTTTTTGGTGAGGCAACGGACCCTACGTACAAAAAAGGAGGGAAGAGGGCTTTTGTTTGTTCATTAATGAAGTTGCACCTCGAGAACAATGAAGAGACACTCAGAAGCACCAATGCAAAAGCCAAACAACTGAAATAATGTGAATTACAAGCTGTAGTAATTCACGGGGTTACCCCTGGGTTCAGTATGAAGTCGGTATGCATATCCTAGACGCAAAAGGGCACTCCTGCATGCATATCCTCGACTGGCCATAAGAGCAGTCTAGACGCAGATGCCGCGGCTGGTTTGGTACAGCTTCAATCTAAAATACACTAGAGGAGTAGCACGCTTCCAGTCACGGCTTCTCTGAGACGCACACGCTAGACACTGCGTCTGCATTTGGAAATCAACCTTCAGGAACAGGATGGATGTTAGCACAAGCGAGTTTGAAGCACAAAAGCACGCTAATAGACACAAAAGTGATTGTCCCTATTAAAATCGGTACAAAAATCCTCATTTTCCAAATCTCAGCATACTAGGGTGAATCATATACCTTTATCGCTCATCCAGCAGATTTGACATCGTCTCATTTCCGTCCCGTGGTCTCATGAGGCTGCGTAAAGAATTTCAGCGCTCAAAGATGACAGGGAGAGAAGTGACATGTGACACTAAAAATCTCATTATCGGGAAGCCATGTAAAATGCGCATGACAGTCGGAGAGTCATGTGATCTTTTTCAATATCAGATTAGAAGAAATTTCCCAAACCACAATCACTCGTGTGGAATCAGATATCCCTAACAATTTCACTCGTGCTTGGACATTGAGTGACTTAATTTTCGAATTTCCACTCTTTTTGGGTTGGCCTGAATAACTTCTGAAATAACCAGTAGTACCAAATAGTAGTGAAGTATCTACGAAATAACAGGGTCAAAAACGCAAGACAGACTAATAATATTCTCCCTAATTATTGTGATTGTCATTGTGTTGTTCGATTTCGATAGTTCTGATTGTTTGCTCACTTGTTGTCCCAGTGAATAATCCAAGTTTGTAATTCCGAGCGCAGAAAGTAACCTTTCCAAAAATCGGAAAAACAGTGAAATTTTTGACGTAACTCAATTTTGTGCCATTTTAACCGATTTAACGATACGATTTGAGACCGAAACCGTCTTTGTAGACCTAGTAGTTTCTAAGAAAGTTATTTGGAGTATGTGCCTAAATAAGATAACCGTGCATAGAAAACGATTTAAATTTGATTCGCTGGGGGATGTATTTATCAGGTTATTTACTAATATATCAACAGGTAGTACTTATAAGCTACTTTTCAGGAGAGCTCATTTTCTGATGCTTCTCACCACTGCATCGAGTTGGTCATATTCGGGTAGGGTTGTTGGGTTTTACCAAACTCATATTTTCTCTATCCTATATAATCTGTGGTCTTGAATGAAAAAAAGACAATCTGGAAGAGTAAACACAACAGAGCAACAGCTGTTGAGAGTAAAAGTTCAAAGAAACCAAAAACGAGATATTTATATTTTGTTTTCAGTGGGATGACGTGAACGACACCACAGGCCAAAAAACTTTGACTTAAAACACATGGTGGGACAAAACTTCAACTACTTACATAAGCATTCCTAATGTTGTGTGTGTTATTTGTAATAGAATTTTACCCAGGTATTTCAATAAACAACTGGATTTTGTTCATCAATATGAAACTGAAAAATTGAGTTGAATGAGCTAAAAACATTTTTGTTGCTGTTTTTCAACTATTTTTTGGGAGAATTTTGAACTTTTTTTTCGCGAACCAACAAAGTCATTCAAACTCAACATTTCTGTTAGATTTTACCTGAAATTTCTATACTCACATCTTATTCATTTACTTACTACATACAAATAGTTTGTCAGTTGAAAATTTTGAACAATCACGGAAAGTAATTTAAAGTGAATCTCTATCTTTTATTAGATTTTTCAACACAAGTACAATTTTGAAGAAATTTGTTGAAAATTTTGACATTCTTGAACCAAACAGCCAAATAAACTTCAACAGCCATCACCAAAAGTTGAAAATAGCAAATTAAGCGCTGTTAACTATGTCGCAATGATTTATTGTTTCTTTATTAGATGGAATTTTCTGTCGAGATCAATGGGCATAACAATAATTGTTTAATTGATCGTACCCATCAACTTCATGGACGTAGGTGTGGTGGACCCACATACTGGATAATAGTTGAAAAAGGGCTCCAACTTACAAAAAAATTCTGTTAGTCCTGTGTTCATTCTACACAAAATCAGAAGACTCCTTCCACTTCTAACCCACCAACATTTTTGTCAAAGTACTCAGGAAACATGTAAGTGTAATCACAAGAAACCTACAAGTTTTATAAATTATTTTTATAATGAAACATATTGCTTTTCCACACTAAAATGTCAAATTCACCCAAATTCCAGTTTCCAATAAATTTACCCCTTGATATTGGCTGTAAATGTTTTTAGAGGCATGGATTTTATAGTTACTTAAATTCTCTACAACTTCATTTTCCAAGTCTTTTGGGAGGTTTTGAGCGGCGAAGTGTGTGATGGATATGGTTGGTTGGCCCCTTCCCGATTTTAGAATCTGCCGCCTTGGGAGATGAACCGGACGCCTGCAAGCGTCTGATTTATCCTGAGTGTGGCGGAGCATAATAATGCATCCACCTCCTTGGAAGGGGCAACTATACCATTCCATCCCCTCACATGGTAGCAGAGCGTGGTTACGTCTATTGGCCCTTTTATTGTTAATTGTCCTGATTACCCTGCTGCCCCTATTTACTCGCAATCCCCCCCGTGGCTGTATGCCCTTAAATATGATCAATTTATAATTGTCATTCCCCTGTCCAACTCATTGCGAACGCCCCCCCCCCCCCGGCTTTTCTCAGAGCCCAGGAAGTGTGATGGATATGATTAGGTTGGCCCCTTCCCGATTTTAGAATCTGTCGCCTTGGGAGATGAACCGGAAGCCTGCAAGCGTCTGATTCATCCTCTGAGCGTGGCGGAGCACAATAATGCATCCACCTCCTCGGAAGGGGCAACTATACCATTCCATCCCCTCACAAGTGCTAACAAAGTTGAAATTTTGTGAAACACGTGATTTTGCTCTTTCTTCGCAATCTCCGCTGCTGGAGGTCAGACCAAAGCGACTTACGATACCAAATTTGTAGGGAATGTTGTCTTCTACTACACGGGAAAACGAGGTATAGGCCAACAACAGAAACACATTTTGACAAGGTTAACTTGGATTTACGACTGCTTGCTGTTCCTAAACGGCATATCAACAAACCAGGACTAACCAGATTTTCGTAAGGTGGAATCCCTTTATCCACTGGATAATAAAAAGTGATAGCAATTAAAATAAACATCCACCAACGCTTCAGCAGAACGGTTCACCTATACGTAGGTGGCAGAAGTAATAAACTTGATTTCTTCATGAGAATTCAGGAGATTATGTCTACAGCCTACAGAATCAACTGGTCGTTCGATGTAGGTTATTAGGGGGATTTTCCAGTATGTTCACACCATTGGAATCTCCAGGAAACACTAGTTTTAGAGCTGTACGCAAGACAACAACTGCACACATGGTGCTGATTAAAACGTCATGGCGTATGACAGCGATATTCTTTGATGATTTCGCGCTTTTGTCAAACTATGAAACTGTATACAGTTACGTGGTGAAATTTGAATGTGAAGTCGTGGCAACTAACCTTCTCTCATTGTTGGCTCAAACGAAACCGAAATTCTTGGTTTTGATGGCGAGGAGGAGTTTGTGTTTGAGGACGGCCCTCGAGGAGTAGAGGGGGATGTAGAGGCGGGAAATGCAAGTGTTGGCAGTCGGAAGATGGGTGTCATCGGCGGGCCGAATCGTCACCGACGGCATAGGCTGGAAACCATCTTCTGACGCAGGCAAAGCAGGGGAGCCCGTCCAGAAATACACCTGAAATTAAGATCGGTATTCGTTTAGATTTTCAAAGAATGGTTGGTCACAAGAATAAATAATATGTACCTGTATGATTTAGGTCCTTTCTGTAATTGCTACTTTTGTCGTGTTGCGGGTAGGACGTGTTGTAGGGGCATAGCTGGTGAAATATGTCGTTGTGAAAATCTCCAGAGGAAAAAAAGATCAGGGTGTTTTGTGTAAGTTTTGGTTATTACTTGGAGTGCCTGCTGTGTTGTTCCATGGACCAGAGGATAGAAGATCAATTTGTGGAAGAAAACGCAGCAAATTCTTTCACTGGGGTTTATTATTCAATGATTCATGATCTGAATTTCTACTAAGCTTTGGAGTGTGCGTGTTTCACAGGTGATAGAGGGATTATTGAATTTCAGGATATATGCATAGAGCACTTAAATTGGTTCCCAACCAAAATACCTACTTGGATTGATCAGTTGATCATATTTGTGTGCCTCCTGAAATTCAATAATCGCTCTTATCACCTGTGAAACACGCACACTCCAAAGCTTAGAAGAAATTCAAATCATGAATCATTGAATAATCAACCCTCAGTGAAAGAATTTGCAGCGTTTTTTTCAAGAGCGAATACAATGGAAAAATATTCTCTTTGAAAATTTTAAATTTCAAGACGGAGCATGCATATCAGAATGCTTCAACCCGTGTATCGGCCCCTTTTAGGAGTTCACTCCAGTATCCACATTCACTACATCACTAGGTTACTGCGATAAAAAAAAAAGAAAAAAAAAGTGTTTTGATCGCAGTAACCTAGTGATGTAGTGAATGTGGATGCAAATGTTGGAACCATCGGGAATGGTTTGAGCTACGGACCTGGGGAAGGGCTCATTCGATTCCTCAAGGAAAGTTCTTAAAAAAAAGTCCAATTGAGGGCTGCCTTTTTTGAGGTTTTTAGGGATTTTACAAAACTTTGACAACCCTTAAAGGGTACTTTAAATTAAGTGAGAGAGCTGGCTAAAGAATTGGGGCGTTGTCGGACCAACATGGATTTTTCCTGAAAATCTCAGATTTTTTGCTCCAGCCGTTTCGGAGAAATCGTGCGTACGGCGTACGGACGGTAAGAACGTTTTATTGCAGATTTGGATTCTACACCCTTTGAAACGTAAACCATGACATTTTCAGGGGGGGGTTAGCATTTTTTTTCCAGAGCGATTAGAATGGTTTATTATTGAATAATAAACCAAAAGGCGACAAACCAGAGTCCTGATTCCATTTTCAAGAAGTGTTGAAAAATTCTGTCTTCTCCAAATTCCCCAGATGTTAATGAAGATTAATAAACTAATTTTTCTTTTAATTGAAGAAATGTGATACTTCCCTTAAATAGTAGGCAGAGGAATAAAGGCAGGGATAATGTTCAATGAATGAGGGATGGATGTCATTAGTAAAACACCAGTTTACCGTAGTATTGCTGGCCCTACAAAGATTGCAAGAGACATTGAGTAGCAAACGAAACACAATATCTTAGAAACTTACGAGGTCCATTCGCTCGATGTGGGACATCTTCTCGACGATGGCCCACAGCCAGCGTTTAAACTTGAGGAGGCGTTCGGAACTCTCGCCCGACTCGTCGTTGAAGGAGGTGTAGGAGATGAGAACTGACACGTTGATGTCACCGACGCCGTTCAACAGGAGACGAAGATCTTCCGCCGTCAGCCCGTCCAGGGAGCCCGCTGGCAGGACGTCAAAAACGCCTTGTCTGATTGCCTGTAACATTAACCAGGATAACGAATTAATTATCATTACAAAAACACATTTCAAACCAAGCTAGACAATGTGAGAAGTCCATGTCGAGAGTTCGAATGGTTGATATATCATTCAAGATCCCTATCAAATCAGAAACCTGATACATACTGCAATGGCAACACTAACTTGCATGCAAACATACATTTTTCAAGAGAGAAATAATGGTCAATATTGAAGGAAATGAATGAACCTGAGCACTTCAATGCCACCTAACTTATATATTTTTTCAATGTTATCATTTCGAAGATCTTCAGATTGAGTCTGTCAATGAGGTCATTCGAAGCCAAGCCATGCATCACCTCTTGATTCTACAAGATCATGTAAATGAGGATGTCGTCCAGCTTCTCAACACAGAGGACCTCTGCTTCTGCTTAGAAGACTGAAGAGAACCAAGCCACACAATTTAATTTACTTAGTGTGAGCACTCTATATTTTTGTTCGGCTCGGCTCGACTTCCTTTGATCTGTACAGACTTGGGGGTTGGAATAGGCACGACCCAGGCCGGCATTCTCTATCTGGCAAAGCTGCCCGGGGTGTCTACATCAGCACGGCTTAGCCACATCTGGCCTAACGCGGCACAGTGTGGAGCCTGCTTAAAACCTCATAATCAGCTGTCCTCTAAAGGATGGATCAAAATTTTGCCTCATGATTTCACTGAAGCTACTTCTTATTCCCTCGCCTACTTGAAAGGAGAGCTCAATGTGAAAACTACGAGTACTTAGATGAGAAGTCTCACAGCCTTTCCTGTTTTTACCCAGTAACACCCCGGACTACTTTGTCCGCACTGAGCTCGCACTGCCGCATTTGGAGTTTAGGACTGTCCGCCTGGCCTTGGATTGGTGGTCTCGGTTGTGCGATATGGAAGATTCCAGATTGCCGAGGTTCTGTTTCTCCGTCTCCTTGCCCTCCACGCTATTAAGCCAGAAGCACAATACAACTGGGTCTCCCAAATGGATGCTATATTTTCGAAGTACAGAGAAAACCCATCATGGTGTGCTCAGGATCTCCACAATTTCAACAAAAGGGCATTCTTGGAGTGGGTTTGAGCATTTTGGAGGGAATCGGATGGGGAGCGTTTGGCCTCATCGTCTTTCAGCCCTACATACAGTTTATATTGTCCCCCTAGAGACACGCTCCCCTTCTATTTGAATGCCGGCCTAGGCATCCCAACTAAAAGATTGCTCGCCCAGGTTCGGCTGTCTGGAGTCCGGTTTTCCAAGTTAAGCATACTGGGATTTAAAGTCAGATTTGATAGCCCATTGTGCAACCTTGCTGAACCAGATACCATCTTTGTTCTCTGTGGTGAGCGTTTATCCTTTTTTCTTTATAATGAGCTGTCTAATTTTGAAATGTCTTCTCTGTTGTTTGAAAGATATGATCACATGCCAATGAATGTCTAATTTTATACATAATTGTATCAGAACTAGAGTCTTATTTTTGAATGAAGGTTTTCTGTATTAATTTACTTATATCTATTATTTTACTATTATTTGTCTTCTGCAGCAATTTTTTTTGTTTTTTTCAGTTTATTCTCTTTTCTTAAGTTGTCTTTGTAAATTTTGTTTTCTTTTGCCAACCATGTAACGCCGGGAGTCTTTTACAAGTAAACAATTTCATTTCATTCAAGTCTCACAGCCAAATACTCACCAAGCTCAACGTTGCTCAACTTCCCTAACAGTGACAAAATCGGTTCATTGCAACACCTAACGTGAACGGGGTTTTCCCAAGTTTTTCTTTCCTGAAAACTTGACATCAAAATGAGGACTTACTTCTAGTGCCTTTTGTTGAGATTTGTACATTCTGTACTCGGCATATTTTCTGACGTAGTCGTACACGTTTGCAGCGGTGACCTCCAGGTCCCGACCACCAGGGACGAGCTCCATGCTACCACCACCTTCTTCAGGACTCAGTTCTATGCTGTAAGCGAGTAGGCAAAATATGAATAATTTCAGTAACCATTCTACGAAAAGAAACTTGAAAATATAGGCAGATACACCAGAAATTAAAATAAATTGATGAATCAATCTGTTTCTTTGCTTCCAATAGAGCTGAATTGCCAGACCGATTTTTATGGCAGCAGGATAAACTGATCTGCCAGGTTAGAAGCCAAGAATCGTCGTTGAACCATGCATTAAAACAGATCCCTCAAGATGAAACTTTTTGAAAAACAATTTTGGAATCATTTTACTTCGAAAATCCGATAAAATTTAGACTGGATTTCAGTAGAATTTGAAGAAGTATAACCTTCATTACCTCCCACCGATCAAGACATCATGATTTCCTAACCTATCTAGAAGTCACTGAGGGCTTGATAGACGAGGGTGAGTAAAATAAGCTTTTCAGAAATCATCACTAACGATTGGGGAAAAACTTATACCAGCCCTTTTTCCAAATTCTTCCAATAGTTCAGTCATACGCGAAAACAAAAATTGGAGGAAACTCTTTAAATCGTGACGTTTGATTATAATACACGAAGCCACCAATAGATGGGGCAAACGTGTCTAATCGGGAATAGATCATGTTCGGATAAAAGGTAACGACTTTCCATTTAATCAGTGCTAGAAAGACATCCGTGTGGACCGCACCTGTTCCCCCCGCTAACCAAAACAAGTTTTCTCAGATTAGCGAGTTCGCTGATCGATTCGTCACCTAATTTTTTCGTTTGCTAAACTGTTCAATTTCAAAATACGTTGGCTCGAAAATTTCGATCACCTCTTCGAGATTTTCTTCAGAAAGTCGCCACCACGCATCCACGCACCCCGGACTCATCATCGCCAAGGTACGTGGTTTACGTCAATTTTCGAGCCAGTTTTTCTTTTGAATTTTTTCTGCTTTGCTAAATTGCTTAATATTCCCCCCTCCACAACTGTAACAATACATCCGATTGTGTGTATAAGTCATCTCTTTCAGAAGCATGAAATACTAGTTGTTATCCAATTTAAATGAGTTTTTGGCCTCTACAGAAAACCGGAGGGGGTTTGAGAATAATCAACGTTTGGATATTTAGAGTTTGAACATAAACTTCAAAATGTCAAGCTCACGAGCCAAAATTATGTGTTACTATTAATTAGTAGTACAGGCGATCGCAATCATGTATGCTAAACCCAAGGGATTTTGGGCGAAAAACGGCCGATTTATTCACTTTTCCTAACCACTAGGTATCTTCTGATAACCAGTATCCTATTAGCGCGTTACTATTTGTCTCGACTGCTGACAATTCCTACAGTTGGGACAACAAAACAGTCACTTTGAACGTTCGCAATGGTAATCTACGGTAATCATAAGGAGCTCTTAGGTTTTAGAAATCCGTAGACAGGGATGCCACTACAACTTAAAACGTCATAAGCCGCAGGCGCAACAGATCTCCACAGATTCTGTGACCACGCCGTTCCATGCAAGGCTCGCTATTTTTGCGCATTCATCTCGGACGAGGTCATGTCCCTGTTTGATCAAGCCTCCCTTCATACAGTTAAGGGCGTGATTCATGTCCATGGGACTCCCGCATCCGTCGCACCACACTGGCAACCCTTTCGGTTCCCAGCCGTACCGAATGGACAGTGCATCGCGGAATTGGGATTGTGACAAGTCAAAGTTGTCTGCCGCCAATGGGAGGACGCTGAGCCATTGGCACGCCTCTCTTGTCCTTCGAATGGTTCTTTGCTGCCTTGTGGGTAGTGTTGCCAGGAGCTGCTCGCTGGCTGAAAGCTCAGTGGCTTTACGTCGTGTAGCAAATGAACATTTCAGAAATCCACTCTAACGATTAGAAAACAACATGTATCAGCCTTTTCACCCCAAAAGTCTTCTGAAAGTGCAGCAAAGTGAGAAAACAATTGTCATGAGTAGCTTACCTGAAGGTGAGATCCAGAGCAGAAAACAGCGAATTTCCCTGTTTGGACTCTGCATCTATGACTAGTTGCCTAAGTGATTCGTACATTTCCGGGTCGAAGAATGCCAGGTCGTGGAACCTAATTTGACGTCCGAGGATGAATTTGAGAACGTGTCTATTGAGTAAGAGAGGTAGCAGTTCGTTTTGGAGAAGACAAAGGCCGATTAACCTGCAAAAAATTAAGTCAGTTGAGAAAGATGATACCAACATTTTCTCAAAACAATGAACAACTTTGAAGAAATTTTTGCTTGGGAGGAAAAACAATAGATCATGGATATGTCCATTGTTGGAAGCGTAATTAGAAAATTAAAATAAGAAATGAATAAAAACACACAAGATATTTTATGAAAAATTTATTGGCATTGAACATTAATGAACAAAATTGTCAAAAATTTGGAAATGTTAGCGGTAGCGTTAGGAATGCTTTATTTATACTGGTTTATGGTAAGAAAAATAAGTCTTGTTTTTTATCGTGTAAATAAAACATCAATGACTTTATTGATTCGGGTTGTAGAGACAGCCGGATCAGTAATCAACTCTAGATTGAATGTTTCACGCATAAAAGTTACAAATTCTGAACCTTTAGTGGTCTTCAAATCCTCACTGAGATCACCACATAGAATTACAGGAATTGTGCTCAACTCAAGTTCATAGAAAAACGACGGTGTATTTGATAGAAAAATGAACCTAATTGATTTCTATCTAGCCTTCACTTTTCGAGGTAATGATCCAAAGTGGAGGAGAAAAAATTCTGTCGGGGAAAATTCCTTGACCCCCAGCCAAAAGACATATCCATGCCAACAGTCGAAGAAAGTAATATGAATTCGTTTAGGCGAAGGAAAGAACTTAATCAATCACGAACAAATCAAGTGGTACAAAACACAAACTTGTAAACGAACCTCTGTCCCAAATTCGTAGATATAAATTCCTAGTAGTGTAGACCTCCTATATATGTCCGTCAATTTATCTTAAAATTAAGGAGCGATGTTAAAATGAAACTTGGCTCTAAAATCACATAAATGTTGGGCAACAATTGGTAAAGTAACGGTATCAACCAGAATAAGCGTTTCCACTATGAAATTAATAAGGGACAAACGGGATTCTTATTAAATAAACCACTAAGGTCTTAAAAATAACAATGAAACCGAAGAAAACAGACAGAAAACAGTTTTGAGTAGAGAGGGCACAAATATTTGACTGTCAGGTACCCGCAGTAGTTCTCCATTTTTAGATCATTAGCATCAAGATTGCTCTTGATGCTTTTTTACAACTTACCCTAGTAATCACTTTTGAATTAGTAGTTACGAACTCGTAGTTCCAGCTCCGATATGTTGCAATGTGTGGAAACTGTGCTACCAAGATCTGGATTGATTTAAAGCTTCAAAGATGGAAGAATTAACATTCCGAAAAGTGGGAGTATTGTATTTTTTCCCATTCAGACTGAGTCTTAAGATCCACAACACACTACTGTCACAGTTGAGAACTTGACTACTCAACATTGCTTCCTTACCTTCCAGTATTTCTAAAAGCGTTGAGTCGTTCAAAGGAAGCCCTCCCTTGTCGAGGGCTGCAGAACCCTCGTTTCCCAGGGGTGTAGAAGAGCGGAGCATTGTCCTCAACCGTTGAGTCTTCGCTATTTTCCGGACTGGGATCGGGAGCCGAGTTGCTGCTGCCAGCACCGCTCTTCGAACTACCACTGGACAACAGGTCCATTTCTGAAAGACAAACACGATTTGTTAAGAATAAGGATACGACAAACCCTTCTAGAAAGGATTTGATGAAGAATACCAAATTTGTCAAAAGAACAATAACATGAGCTTCATCCATCAAAAATACAGATGAGACCTGGTTTAAGAGCAATGAAGACAACGCGATAATTTTTTCACACTATTCAGCAAATATATTCAATCCAAATTTTGCAATGACACTTGGAGGGTTTGTACAGGACGCAAATAACCTCGACCAAGAGGTTGTAACTATCATAAGAGATAAAAACTTGAATAATGGGGGAAATCAGCCCGAAAAAGGCCTCTCGCTATAATCGTATTACTGGTCGGGTCCTTCAGAGCTACTGCGCAAAGCCATAGCAAAAGTAACCATGATTATTAATGCGGTTATCTGACTCCGTTGTGTTCCTCAATTGGCAAAGACTACGGCAGTCATAATGATAACCATGCCATTAGATTCTTCTTCCGAATAAATGAAGGAGTGCGGGCAAAAAACTTCACAATAAAATTGTCAATGTGGGGATGGTAACGATGAATTGTTGCTTGAAAGCGCTGAAATACTCGAGGATTCCAGTCGAACTAATGGACTTCATCTGAGGGATAGCATATAAAAATGAAGCAAAGAACAAAAATCGGAGTATTTGTTTAAGCAGGATGGTACCTACCTGGCTATTTAGGAAAAATATGAAACGTTAACGTTCGTTCGTGTCATATCATATGTGTCGTTGTTACCACACCCAAAAACTGCACAACAAACCATTTTCCGAGTGGTAATGAATTTTAAAGAAGCGATTACAGCTCAAACGAATAGATCTGCGACTGGAAACACACTGGCTGCCCAGCCGACTGTGGGCATCGTGACGTAGCCGCAAGGTGGGTTTTCCCCGGCCGCCATGACACTGTCCCGAACCGTCTCTTCTAATATCCGTGCACTACATTATTGATCAACTCCATCGAATAACGTACATAATTAAACAAAACCCTTGAGAAGAGTCAGGAGATGGTGATTGGATGGATGGTTTCTTTTCCTCTAAAGACTGGGGTGATTAGTATATGTGATACTGCTAAAAGCACTCATTGTATAATTGTCCCCCAATACCAGAGTAATCACCCAGACCAATCCCATCCATCACAAACCTAGGAGTGCATTATTAAATAATTTTGTATATTCTTTCAGTTCATTTGTTTGAAGAAGGCAAGATCAGGTGAACCAAATAGGTTTTCCTCGTACATGATTGAGGATACGACTGTGTTGACGTGAGTTCCATGTGAAACAACTCCAATACCAATTGGTTTATACCTTTCCTATAAAACACACGTTTATACATCTGGCTTACCTAATAGAGGTTGGTTTCCCATTTGATGGCCGTGAGCCAATATAATTTGTCTAGCTTCTTCCACTTTGGCTCTTAAGGCGTCTTCCGAAGCTAGAAGCATCAACAGTTGAGCGGCTGACAATTCCAGCAGCATTCCAGTGATCTTCGACGCAAACGATGGCCTGAGGGTGTGCACCTGAGGAAATGTTTTCATAAATTAAATTGGAAAATTGTAAACCATTTTTTGATATTTATAATTCTAGTCCATTCATTTAGGTAAATTGATAACTACGGAACGAAAATGACATTTTGCGCTCCACTTTTTCAATTTTTGTAAGTTTGAAGTTCAAGAGATATGTAATCAATCTGAAAACAAACTTTCAGGCTGTCAACCCACACTGTTACTAATAAAAAGAATCCCAGCCTCCAGGAACCGAATATTGACATATTGTGTGGGGGCTTTTCACTACTTTCTTATCATCTCATCGTTTAATCATTGTCGTACCCTGCAGATGAATCGATAACTATGGAAGGGAAGGATTAACGAAACGATTCATTCGAAGCTTATGCACTTTACTTTTTCAACTTCGCAAAGATAAGTTGGGTAGTCGGGTATGTAATCAACCTGAAAACAAATCTCCAGGAATTCCCTTAGGCAGTAACTGATTTAACACTCTCAACGCTGGGCCTGAAGTCGGCTGACGCATTCTTGCTAACACTATCAATGTCGGAAATTTTTGTGACAGTGATAGGTGCATAGGTAGGCTGTAGGGGCTTTGCTCAATTACTTCAAATGCTGAGAGCTTAGAATGAACTTCTGTAAGCATCTTTATCATGAATCTATCACGTATCAACAATGAAATGAAGTGAAAATAATGAAAAACTCACTTGAAAAGCGATATCCGTCTGTAACCAAGGAATGGACCACCTTCCACTTTGTACACTTTTTGTGACTCACAGAAATGAGCTATCCGACAACGGCGCACTCTCTGGCGTTGGTGGGGAACTACTGAACAAAGACATTACCTCACCTAGCCCCTAAAACGCTTCCTGGAATGTGTGCTTGCTCCTGAAGTGAACTCAAGCTTTTAGGATGCGATGTTGTCTTAAGACAACACCAGCACGGCGCGTATCTCAGCGTGTTGTCTTAAGACGACACCAGCATCGAGAGTGTTAAGAGAATCCCCAACTCCAGGAACCAAATGCGAATGTCTGGCAAGGGGCTTCACACAACTTTCTCATCAACTCGTGTCATGAAGCTTCCTCCATAGATTTATGGCTTTCTGTACAGCGGCTAATCCCCAGAAACTGTAGAGCTATGAATTACAGATTATTTCGAAAACTAAATGATAGAGCAAACTAAATAGAAGAGTATCAAAAACTCACTTTAGGGTATAGCCTCTCTCCAAGGGTGACTTGATGGTGAGACAAATGGTCGTAATTGGACGAGGGAGTGTAGCCAGTACTGTCGGAGCCACTTGCCCCTGGAGCTGCGGCGATGTTTGAAGCCGAGCTAGCGCTTGAAGCCGCCGCCACCGCTTGAGAAGATGGCGTGAAAGGACGAGCATCGAAGGACAAAGTTCTCCTGGGGCTTCGACAGCTCGAAGAGGTGGATGAGCGCGTCTGGTTGACCAAACAAAAACATTAGCATGAGAAATGGATAACTGCATGAACTAAATATGATAACATTATGTAACAGAATATTTATGGCATCAGTAAGTTTCTGATATGGGTCGAAAAGCAATGCAATTTTCTATAGATGGTTCAAAGAACGAAATCAATAAAACCTGTTTCAGTCAGAAAATCTCAAAATTCGGAAGAACATGGTATCTATCTAAAAGTCTGTCCATATAATAATAAGCCTCAAACATCAACACCATCAATATGAGAGAAGTCGATGATTAGAAGTTAATCTAGCTGTATACCTAAAGCATATTATACACGTAAAAAGGTTTCTTCATCATTCACTAATAATTGACTCTGTTTTCGAGAGAGACACTCAAAGCGTCATTTCGAGCTTAAGTTTTTGCAGTCCACCAGACATCACAAATTATATCTACAATGTTTGTACAGACCTTTGCGACCAACAAGACTGCGTTTTCAGCATGGAATGTGCTTTAGCCTTGGACTTACACGAAAAACGTCACGAGGGAGGGGAACGCAGGAGGGTGACGCGAGATATCACACTATATAAAAACGAGCTTATCAGAGTATATCCGCTTTTCAGGGGGTGGTAACGCTGGGCAGGTGGAATTCTCCCCCCCTCCCCTCTGGCGGAGCGTCTCCCAGGGCAACCGACCTGCTCCCCCCTCCCACCAACCCAGCCAGTGAAGGAAAGAGGGCTCCCCTCCTCCAGGACTTGGTATATACGATTTTTTGACTTCGCATATTGTTATTATACTCCCTCATTGTGGTATTCACCTACTTCTTTTTAACCTGCGTAGCAAGGCCATTAAACTAGTAAAAGATAAGAATAATGTACTTCCTTCTATGGAAGTTAGTAGTGAGTCATCATAAGCGCTATAAGCCTTTATAGTTCTGCGAGAACCAAGCTGCAAGTCCTCATTTACAGTCCAACACCATGATTACGATAGATATATTTTAGTCAGTAGACCACGGAGATCAGTAATATTAGGGCACATCCGTCTCAAAGGTAAAGCCGAAATAGCAGACACAAAAATAGTCAATTGAAACGAGCAGAATGATGCAAAATTAGCGAAAGGAAAACCGCAAAAATAGCATGGCTAAACCATATTCCGTGTTTTTTGGAATTTCGGCCACATGGTCTAATCAGCAAGACGAATAGCACCGAGTTTTGTATCCACGATTCTTGAGATAAATATAATTGAAAGAAGTGTTGGAGAGGTTTTAATGACCGCACGGGTTATCCGATTTAAACTTGTGTGCGTTTTTGAGGCGTCAATTTTCAAAGGATTCAACACTTTTCAAGTTTGTAAACCTTCACATTATTATAACACAATTGTAGCTATAAAATTAAAGCATATTATACTCGTAATACGATTTCTTCATCATTAACTAATAATTGACACAGTTTTTGCGAGACACTCAAAGCGTCATTTCGAGCGTAGATTTTTCCAGGACACCAGATATCGTGAATTACATCTACAATGTTTGTACAGACCTTCGCGACCAACAAAACGCTTTGTTTTTTGTATCTTCGATTCTTGAGATGAATATAATTGAAAGATGTGTTGGAGAGGTTTTTATGAGCACGCGGGTAATCTGATTTAAGCTTGGGCGTGTTTATCAGTCGTCAACTTTCAAATCAAAGTGCTTCTCTATGAGCAAGTGATAAAGCCCATTTGGGCCTATGGCTGCCCTCTATGGGACTGCACTAAGAAATTAACCTCAAAATTATACAAACAACGCAAAACAAATACTCAGGAGCATTGTCAATGGCCCCTGGTATGTTCGAACGAACGACCTACATCGAGACCTCAAAGTCAAGATGGTAGGCGATGTTGTTAAAAGCCACAAACACGTAAACGTCGAAGTATTGAGCCTCCTGGACAACAGGGGTGATGTACGTAGTTCGAAAAGGACCAAACCCATGGATCTAGTTACAGCTCAGTGAAGTGATGTGATGAGTGGTTGTAGGTAGTGATCTATTTGCCACAAAACGCTAATATAACTGATCCAATGAAGTTACTAGAACACAACACTAGATACACAACTTGTAGTACAAGTCTTGTACCCCCTTGCCTCCGAACGAGCAGTTTTTTTGTTTTTGTTTTGATCGCAGTAACCTAGTGATGCAGTGAATGTGGATACTGGAGTGAACTCCTAAAACGGTTTATAGCCGATACACGGATTGAAGCATTCTGATATTCATGAAACTAACAAGAACTGCACAGGTGCTTTATGTTTCACAAACCGAGACGTGGTCTGTTTTTGATTTCAGCTTTCCATGCAAGGAATCCAGGTTCATTCTCAAAAGTAAGACTCTTGGTAGAAGTCGGGAATAGGTGACCCCTTCCTGGTAAGACCGCCATATTGAAAAACCTGATGTCTCCTATCGATATAGGTCCACGCTTTCGATGTGTGTTCTGTCTAGTTAGCTGGTCTGGATGCTCGCTTCGCTCGCATCTCAAAAACAAAAAAACATCCTACATCAATCCTTCTAGTAAAGTATAGATTAGTTGGGCAAATAGTTAACACTTGTGTCTCTGCGTATTACAACGACTTCTTGTGCGTATTAAAACAGACCACGTCTCGGTTCGTGAAACATAAAGCACCTGTGCAGTTCTTTCAGAATGCTTCAACCCGTGTATCGGCTATAAACCCTTTTAGGAGTTCACTCCAGTATCCACATTCACTGCATCACTAGGTTACTGCGATCAAAACAAAAACAAAAAAAAAAACTGCTCGTTCGGAGGCAAGGTGGGGGGCTCAAGTTGTGTATTTACTGTCATGTGTTACTAAATGTGTATACAAATGTAACAATAAAAATTATTTTAAACAAAATTCTTCAAATGATTATACACTTTTCTATTGTAAACCTTGACGTTATTATACCACAATGGTAGAAATCAATGAAATACGTTGGCTGTAGTACTAGATATATGAAACCAATTAACTGAGTTTATGTTTTCTAGTTCTTAAAACACAAATAATTAGAGTTGAAGAAACTTTTCTAGTATCAAACGATGGAATTGTTCTGTCTTTCCGATCTATTACAACCCTCTCTGCAACTACACGACAAGCTGATTACCAACATAATATTTGTTAGATAAAAAAATTAAAGAGCATTACAGAGATCCTAATTCAAGATATCGATGTTATTTACCTGCATCCTCCTTGTACTTTCTCTATCTCTGTTTCTCAGACGAGAGAGGACTGTGTATTGAGTTCGAGATCCAACTTGTGCAGACTCCAAATTAGGTAATTTTTCATTTGCCAACAGCGCCTGCAAATTAAGATGGAAGCATGTAATCACAGATATAACGAATACTGAAGAAATCAATCTGTTTGAGCAAGAATATAAATCAAGTTCAACGAGGAGATTGAGGGAGTTATAGGCGATATAAATATTTATATTTTATCCTTGAGTAGTGTGGGTGACTGAACCGAATATGTCCTCTATTTAAATGGCATTTTCTTGGAGATGTAAGTTTTGTCGCTGCAATGGCTTGTAGGTTTGTTTAAATATTTTTCAAAGGTAGTACGGACGATATTGAAGTTAATGAGTAATTTGTAGAAACAACTGCTTAAGGGGGTTGGGTACTCAACAAACGAAAAAAATCATTTTTTTTAAATAATTTTTTTATTAAAGTAGAATTGTTAACGAGCATTTTAAAGCCTCCCCCATGTTTGTACGACGATTAATTTGGTCAATATAAATTTTTGAAGCCGTAGCGATCTAGTAGCATCCGCCAGGATCGTAGCTAGGCTCGCTGCCTCCCTACATTCTTCTTGTTATTCTTCGAATCCTACAGAAACGCAGACAATTATTTGGTAGGTAAAATTGTGTAAATTAAAAGGTAAAATTGTGTAAACGAGTAAGTAACTCATGGATCGAGAGAGTTGAAAGAATCAAAGCCAAACCGGGCAGAAATGTTTTCACGTTGCGTCGGGCGCGCGAGTGAAAAACTTCAAACATTTACTGTTTCAACCATGTTTGACCCATTTCCTCTGGTTCTATCGAACGGAATCTAACTTTTTTTGTTTTGTTATATTGCTAATAAGTTACTCTTTCGAAAGACAGATTGATTTCGGCCGATTATTTTTTGTGTCCACGTAGTACTCTTACAAAGTCAATTTTTCATGGATACTTTTAGGGTATCACTTCTTATCAATACCAAAAATCAGGTTTTGCACATAAATCGATCCGTCTAGTTGCTCTAAATATAGTTGTGAATTGTTAGAAAAAACCAAGAAGACGCTAGATAGTTCAATAAGGGAGAAAGAGAGACAAATGTAAGGAAAAGTGACATTTTTTTCATTAAAAAATATCAACTTTGTCGAACCTCTACAAAGGTTTTTAAAAAGCCAATTGACTAGAGTTCCTGGCGGTTCCAATGGTATATAATAAAGTTTTTTATGACTATATTGACCGACGTAATCGAGGGTTATGTAAAATCATATCGTTTCGAGAAGCACGGAGCGCCTATGGGTACCCAACCCCCTTAATCACACATTTTTGTACAACAATCATCTTCTGTTTACTTATTGAGTGGCTGAAATTTGTCTGCTTACAGAATTAACACACTCAATGTTTACGTTCCTTAATCATAGTTTCCGATTGGAGAATTTTCAGCTGCAACACTATCAGCTGAAATTATTAACAACGAAACCTGTAACAGCCACCTACTTCTTCATCGAGGTTCTTCTTAATTACATACATTTCCAAGCCAAACGAAACCTTTTCCATATCAAATGAAATCTTTTCCAGACCAAATGAAACCAAAATGGTATGGAAAAGGGTTCACTTGACTTGAAATTGCTATACACCCCATATGGGTAGATCAACCTCAATTTTCTTACCTGGTGTACACTAAATCATAACGGGTTTTCGACAAAATACAGCTGCTTTCCGAAAAGTACATAATTATTCCCACAATTTACAATTTGATTCAACTTATATTCCACACAACCAACTTCTCTGCATTATGTTTACCTCAGCAATGGCGGTGTAAAAACTTCTAACGACGCCTGAACCTTCGCCCGGCTCATCTTTGAATGTAACTTTGACTCTGCTCACTGCAAGGGGAGGTTGGGAACCAGCTCTTCGTTGTTGAGAGTTGTACACAGTGTTGAGCTCTTTCAGCGTTTGGAATAGCAGCTGAGTGCGATCCCTTTCCACCTGCAAATCAATCCATAACATGGAATACGTACAAGCGAGTCCGTTATTTAACCTTATAAGTATGGACGTAATTGGAACTTATAAATAAAAATTGCATGAGTCCCCAAAGGAAAACAACTTTTACTTTTTATACTCTCGAAGTATTTTCATCTCTGATTTCTGTTGAATTAGATGTCAGGGTAATGTCTGGCATTTCTGGATTCCAACGAAGGGTTACTGAGCTACATATTTTGGGGCATGGCTGAATAGATCTGTAAATACTAAAACGAATTTCGATTGCAGAGATGCACCAACCTTTGAGAGCGTGAGATCTCGGTTTTGTTGATTCCTAAGACGCTCCATGTCTCTCCTGAATTTGGCTTCTTTGACGGGGAAACCTCCCAATTCGCTGACGACAGAACCCGGCTCGAGACCGACGTCTTCCATGAACACTCGACCAAACAGGTCCAGGGCCATTCTCCAGCGGCCAAGCAGAAGGTCCGCTGACACCCAGCCAACAACTCTGAAAGTCACAAGAGTTGCTACATTATAGTTACATATTGAGTTACTATCGAACAATGATTGTTAACAGCTGTTTGAACATTTTAAGTTTCCCTATTTTTTATTATTATTATTATTTTTTTTTCAAAAGCAGATTTCATACTGAGATTTTGGACACCATACGCACTTTCCTACAAACAGTGGTTCAGTTTTTATTATTTTTCAATGTAACACACAATTAGCTAGGGGGGATGCCATATGAAGACTATAGGGGAAGAACGGGCTAACTCGATTTTTTAACGAAATGGAGGTAATGTTGGTTCCTTATAGATTTTGGGACGGCGAACACGATGAGGATCTCAGAACTGGGAAAGAACGGGTCCAAATGCTTGAAAACCGCCGGTGAAAAAAACGTGTACAGGGGCAAAACGGGTGCTTCTAAGCGGTACTGGGGAAGAACGAGTTAACGCCAGTTCCTCGCATACTCCCCTCTGTTCAAACCGTAGATAATGACGTGGTTCTTTAAACATACGCAGAAACGATAGCCAAAAAGGGAAGTAATGAAGTAAGCTCCTTCTTGTATGACTATTTTTCAACTACCTACTTATTTCGAGACGTGAAACACCTCAGCATTTTCGCTTTATACGATTTTTACATTACGTTGTGCATACACAAAAACGGTTTGAGTCGAAAAGAGTCGTGTTCCCCATCAGAGGTCACTCTTACATGGAGTATGATTGGGATATGAGTTTTTTGAATCAGAAAGCTCCAGCAGAAATACCTGAAGAATGGAATAAATTATTCCAATCAGCCAGGTGCAAACCCAAGCCTTTTCATGTAGAAAGAGTGACTAAATACCATGTGAGGAACTGGACCACGTTCTTGGAGATACCGCACGGTAAAAAAGCACCCAGGACGTTGAAGACCAGAACCATACGGGAACTAAAGATCTTAGCCGATCATCGTGATACGTACAATGGTGCTTTCGCTAATTCCATCATGATTCATAATCCTCCACGTCAGACTTAATCAAGCTGTTTCAAAATAATTTTACTTCTTCAATAATTCAAATATTACATATTCATTCAAATAAACATTGTTATTAGGCTTACAAACACGGTTGATTTTTAATCCAAGTTCACACTTTTGACCCGTTCTTCCCTTGACCATCTGGGCCTTTGGCATTTTGTTCAATCATTTTCATGACAATCCTGTATAGTTTTGAAGCTTTGGTGTGACTATCATGCTCTCTACTACTACAAAAATGAGTGGAAAATTAAAAAAAAAAATCTTTCATATCTATGAAAATATTGCGTTTTCTGGAGGAAAAATGCTCTCCTGAAAAATTTGAAAAAGCGGAGTTAACCCGTTCTTCCCCTGTAGTCTTCATATAATTTTGCCAAAAAAATGAAAAATCATACAAGGAAAAAAGCACTTATCGTGCGATAGTGCGTTGGTGTCTGCATTCTTAGACTTTTATATGCTTTTTCAAATATAATAAGCTTACTTTTCCACGCAATTTACTTTTAAAAATACAATGATCAAATAACAAATTAACTGCCGGTTTCACAAACAATGTCTAACCATGGTTAAACTGTATCACTATTTTACGGAACCAGATGTTTGAGAGTAGATTTTAACGGGTTATTTACACAAGTTATCCGTAAACATCGATTTAAAGGGTTCCATTAAACGTCTATTTCGAGGAGGCATTTGCCCGCAAAACGTTGGTGATAACGAGATGACAGTGATAAGTTATCACTGATAACGTAACCAATAAACGTTTCTATTTTCGTTCTATTCCCGTTTTTGTTTGACAAATGCTTACCTTTCTTTACTGCTTCTCTTACTTTCCTCCTTGTTTGCGTTTTCGCTAATAGTGTTTATTTTCATAGTTCGTTTGTTAACAATGTTGTTCTCATATACGCCCTAATCATGGGCAAGGAAGCAGAAAGGCTTCACGTAAACGAAAAGTTGAACCGAAATTTGAGTATTGTGAAAAATAAATACTGGTGCATCTCATGCAGTAAAGAATATTCTGCCTCGTTTATATCTTGTGGGATTACACTACAAACAGACTTACATTTGATTTAACTTATTGGCACGGCCCTACTCCCAATTTTGTAACTTAATGCATTATTTTTTTAGTGGAAGTAGAGGAAGTGAATGTTACAATAGTTTTTCAATATTTTTTTTTTTTTTTTGGCACAAAATCCGAATAGTCATGGTTGTTGGTTGTGGTGTGACCACTTTCATTCAAGACATCAAATTGGAGCGTATATGTTTATTTTTCTTTTTGGAAACGTTTCGTCCCGCTATGGGGACTTCTTCAGTCCTGCATACAGCATAAAACATACGTCAGTGTTCACTAGGGCCTATTTTTATCGCATTTATCTCTATCATGATTGTCATTCTTGATAAAATTAAATATTTCTTACCTGTCATTATGTTTTATTAAAGTTTAGTTAGTTTAAAAAAACTCTCTACTCCCCTCTGGATTTCAATGATGATTTTATACAAAAGGTAAATAATACAACAGTTACATAACTAACAGAAGATAAAACTGAATATAAATTATGAGTATTATCACTATATTAACTAACAATTTAACTCTTTCCCTACAGGAGAAAATCACTCCAACAATAACATATGAATGTTGAATACTATGATGTTGGTTGGATTCATAAACTTTAATATAACATAATGACAGGTAAGAAATATTTAATTTTATTAAGAATGACAATCATGATAGAGATACATGTGATAAAAATAGGCCCTAGTGAACACTGACGTATGTTTTATGCTGTATGCAGGACTGAAGAAGTCCCCATAGCGGGACGAAACGTTTCCAAAAAGAAAAATAAACATATACGCTCCAATTTGATGTCTTGAAAATCCGAATAGTACAATCTACATCATTCTCGCCAAGCTTGTCCTCAAGCCTCATTATATAATTTTTCAGGACAAATAGCCAAAATAACCAACAACACGAAAAGCATAATAGGTGCAAAAACTCAAACAAAATATAGAACCAACGAAAAACAATAACAATAGCAGAAATACCACAATGAACATGAAAAAAAAAGAAAAACGGAATTCCGTAGGAAGATGAGGAAAAGAGGTGATTTTAATGGTTGTTTAGTTCGTTAACCAGCCAAATTTGGTAGGTTTTGATCGTCGATTTAATAGAATAAGATCTTTGGTTTAATGAGTAAAATTTGTTAAAAACTTTTGGTGAAAGCGGCCTTAAATCATGACAATTTCCCGTTCGATGAGTACCTTGGAAGAGGAGGATTCTCGACCGGGGAGCTGCATTGTCTCTCGGTTTCTGGAGGCGGTGGCGATTTAGATCTCTCGTCCCCAGCACGGCCAGCTCGCACTATCACCAGCGGTCTGGAAGAGTTCTCCCGGGACTCAATGGCAGAGGCTAAACAACAAAAATAGTTTTTTCAAATTAAAATACAGTTCCAAAAGAGTCTTGAGCAACAAGGGTGTGCTTTGGGGCAATACCACAAAAACCATAAGAGTAAAATCTTAGAAGGATAGTAGAACTAATAGAAGTTGTTGAAAGAACAGCGCTTCATCATGGACCTTGGCAATCAGAGATACAGAAACCCCTACATCAGGAATCCATAATCAACGGCTGCAAAGTGCTCTGTTCGGTCCACTTGACTAGAAATGATCAGGTGCCCTTGGGAGCCGGGCACGTCATGGTTTGGTGAGTTCGGGTTAATGCGTTTTCAGGCTGTTTTCCTTGTTTTTGAGTTATCGAGATATTTCTGTTTTCATTTTGCGAGACTGTCATCAAAACACAGACATCACTGCCACCACGATATTTAAATATGGAAACAATTGATTAACCCTTAGCTACACGCATAGCGACATCGTTTGCCGCAATTTCAGTGCATTTGAAATAACGCGGCTACCGTTTATACACTTGAATCAATCGTCCTAGTTCAAGGTATATCCGATAGCTGTACAGTTTCAGTTCAAACTGTGCAACCACCTTTTTGCGGCCCCCGGTGCCGCTAGCGTTAATAAACAGATCCAGAGTGCGACACCCCAGGCCCTTTTCCTCGTTCGTATTTTAAGATGTTCTGAACGTTTTGAATGCATTTCTTCCATCCTATTGTTTTCTGGGGAATCGCTAGTGGGAATTACATAGTACCTACCTGCCAATGTGTTCTGAGAACGGCGAGTTGTATGACAGCTTTTCAATTTTTTGCCGTTATTTCACTCAATATTACTGAGATGCTAGTAGTTGCACTAGTATTGATGTCACCGAATCCTAACAGGGATTGTACCTAGGTATTTAGGTACTCATGTAAGTTTGTCATTTTATTTTCAATTTTACATGGTTATTTCACTTGTTATCACTGGAAAGTACTTGCATATATTATATAAAATATAAGAAAAACGTTGTATTTGCCTAAACAAAATTATATTTGCGTTACTCTAGTGTAGAGTTATTGTAATTTTTTTGGAAACGAGTTCGCATATTTTTGTTTACATTACTGTTACTTGTATCTACGTTGCTATTCTTGATTTTTATTTGCTATTACCTAATATTGAAATAAACAGTAATTTGGTTTTTATTTGTTTACTTGCCGAGCCGTGAATCACCCTATTGATAATATCATATTGCTGTTAACATGAGACAAATGGTTAAAAATCTAATTGCGGCACTGAGGGCCGCTTGCGTGTATGGACGTGACTTTTTAAGCTGCGCGTAGCTAAGGGTCAAGTACTGACCTAATCAACATTTTTCACGAATTAAGGGCAGTTCGGATGCCTTAATTGCAAATTGCACTTTCGTAGAAAGTATGTGAAATACCTGATGGTGTAAGCCATTACCTGGATTGTCAGACGCAATTGGTTTGGTGTCTTCAGTGTCCACTTCCATGGACATGATGTCCCTCAATTCCAATTTCAGTTCTTTCGATGTGGAAGGCTCTTCGTTACCTAAACACCAAATACATTAATGTCGATTCATTTACCAAACTTAATTCGAAAAGTGGTTGGAGCTTGGACAATCGAAAGACAGATACTCATAGTGTACAACTGTCCCCAGAATGTGTAATCCTGGGCCATTCTAAGAAGAGTCGAAGAACAAATCCTTGTCCTGTTATCCTTTACTTTTCATTCTATTAACCAACCTTTTACTCAAAATGTTCTCATCCCTGGCCAATATATTAGCTAGAAAGCACGTGGTACCCACACAAAGAGGAGCCAACAAAAGCGGAAATTAGTTCTAACGATTACACTTAGGAATGGGTGTAAACGTTTTGAATCTCTTTTTGTAACTCAAATATTCATTATTTTATGTCAAAATTAGATTGGTCGACGGGAACTAAAATCCATAACGTTAGTAATAAATCAGTCTCTACATGAAGATGTTCTGTTTATATATACTTTCCATTTTTCAAAAATAATTGGTACGTATTGTAACATTGCTTGCTACGATTTCTGGCCATGATAATTGATTAATAATTCAGTGGAGTGGCATTTAATGGATGTGACGGTAGGTACTTACTAGTATTAGATTTCCTAAGAGAGAGGCCCAGCCTTGTGGGAAGGTGGCCAAGTTGATTAGTTGAAGACGTCGTATCTGTAACGAAAAGTGGTAATATTTCAATTATTACGATCAAAGGTTAGATTCTGATCAAAATTTACATATATCAATTCCCTCTGAAATTCAAACCAAAGAGTGGAATTCTTTTAGAATTTAATAATGAAGTATCTACAGTTTGTGATGGGAGATTTTAACCATTTCTTTTTCAAACTACTGACTGAGCAAATTCCTGAAGCTGTTTAGTTTCTGTGTGTTGCAGGATAAACGTCTCCACTATGGAAGGGGTTACAACTACACCATTCCATCGCTTCTTTGACTTGAGTTTCGTTTCCCCAATCCAAGTTCCTCAAATCAATTTATTACTGACTTTGAGTACTATCTCCTGTACAGGAGACTCTTCAGGTCCTTCAGGATTGGTGACCCTGAATGCATGAAACGCCTAGATGCAGGTCAAATATGCGCATCATATTTGTTCCTCTGTCATCAAAACAATGCGGGTGTTGCATTATTATCTCTCTAACCATCCCTTTCATTACCCTTTAATACTCCAGCACAGTCCTCACATAATGCAAATACGACCACACTGCACACAGATAGATGGCTGGTGCACCTGTGTATTTGTGATGGACGTAGAAAAGGAGTGGTGGACCAAATCCGAACCCATTCATTCCATAGATGGTTTTGGATACTCACAACTCGTTCCTATAAGTGATCGTAGTCTACAGTACGCTAAGATTCATTCGGTGGACTGGATCTGGAATTACTAAGTAAAGTAAAGTAAACAAGGAATTTCACCTTGGATTTTCGTCCGACTACCCGAGATCGGACGTCGCATCCTCCACAGAGGATCGGAACTAGGTTGACGATTTCGGTGGCTTCCCATTGCCTCACAGCGTTTTGGATTCACGTGATATAGAGTGAACGTAACGACAGGACAGGTCAACACTTGATAGGATTTTGGCCCTAATCATTGGTGCCAAGATCAGCACTCAAGTTCTGACGCCCCAGAGCTCGTGGACAACCTGTCCCCCGACCTGGAATTACTATTGGCCACGGTGGAACGAATCCGCAAAAGCTGACAATACATGGCTATTTCAAATCCAATCCTTGATTCCAAAACCGAGAAAACGAATATGGCATAAGGAAGGTTCAAGTGCATCAGTTTTTTTGCAACTAAAATTTAGCACGCAATAAGAAACCCGTTATGAAATAGTACAATATTAAATATTCTAAACTAAAGAAGAATGGACGTTAAAATGGATAAAATATTTACTACTATTGTCACCTCAATCTCTTTTGGTTTTTAAATATATGTTATCTACATAGACTATGAACGACCAATAAACTACATTATACACAAGCAGTATCCCGGATCGACGATTGCTCTTTTTCGTGTTCTTTCCTGGACTCGGCCTTGTGAAGGAGACCAAAGTATTGTCTCGTTGCATGGATGAGTAACGAATTCAAGGTAAGAAAAGTGGCAGGCACGTGAAAATTGGCCACGCCTCAAGATTAGTAACCAGTTGAAAATAAACTTTCATCAAGGCAGGTTTAGCTGAGCAAACAACAAAGAATATACTGACAATCAAGGTAGTATTAGAATATGGATACTCACTCGAAGGAGCGACACTGATAGGCTGTTTGGGTATGCCGAAAAGTTGGTCCCTTGTGGCGTTAGGCTGCAGAAGATGAGGCTGGTCGGCGAGAGGCAAAGCTCGCTGGAGAGGGTATTCAAAGGGATCAGGCGGGCTGCATCCAAGACCCAGCGTGGAATCGGAACGCTGGAAGAAGGGATGACGACGACCTTTCCCTCCAGGCCCAAGTGGCTCAGCCTCTTCCATTGCCTCTGTTTCAATGACTGGTGGTAACGTGATCTCCTCCACCTCAGGCTCGTCGTTTTCGTTTTCATCCTAAAAACAATTAGTAAAGTAGGGCTATGTGTAAGGTATCGCATATTCCTTTCTTACAAGGAGTGAGCTAAGCAAACTTGGATTCGGAGGTCTGCATAATACTTAGTGGCATTGTGGAAAGTGCAGCATTTAATAGTCAAGGTTTACTCACAGGTTGCGACCACGATTGAGGCAGTAGTGTTTCCTCAATGACAGGATTCTGATCCGTTCCTGCCCTGAGGAGGTAAATTAGAGCATCAAATACGTAGGCGACGTGACGCAGCGAACTAACATCGAGCACAGGAAGGGAGTCAGCGTGTTCCGAGTTGTGGCATCTCATGAGGGACAGACAGTACATGAGTAGCTCTCGACGAGCCGAATGCCCATCCATTCCTGAAAAAAAAAAAACACGATTGGTTAAAAAATCTTCAAAAATTTGAATTTGTACATTCAAATTTCATAGTTGGGATTAAAAAAGCAATTGCAGAAATATGTGTCGGTTCATGATTTGAATTTCTACTAAGCTTTGGAGTGTCCGTGTTTCACAAGTGACAGAGCGTTTATTGAATTTCAGGAGGCACACAAATATGATCAACTAATCGCTCTATCACCTGTGAAGCACGCACACTCCAAAGCTTAGTATAAATTCAAATCATGAACACAAGCCAATTGAATAATAAACCCCAGTTGAAGAATTTGCAGCGTTTTTTATAGTTATCAGAATGCTTCAACCCGTGTATTGGCTACAAAGCCTTTTAGGATTTCACTCCAGTATCCACATTACTACATCACTACGTCACTAGGTTACTGATATCAACACAAAAACAATAATAAACCAAAATAACGCGAATGTTGGCACCATAAATCATAGATCCAATGGTTTGACCTACGGACCTGGGGAGGGGCTCATTCGATTCCTCGTGGAGTGTTCTTCAAAAAGATGCAAATTTAGGCGCCTTGACTTTTTTTGGATTTTTAGGGATTTTACAAAACTTTGACAACCCTTTAAAGGGCACTTTAAATTAAGTGAAAGAGCTGGCTCAAGAATTGGGGCGTCGCCGCGCCGGACCAACATGGATTTTTCCTGAAAATTTCAGCTATTTTGCTTCAGCCGTTTGGGAGAAATCTTGCTTACGGCGTACGGACGGAAAATTGTTATTGCAGATTTGGTTTCTGCACCCTTTGAAACGTAATCCATGAAATTTTCAGGGGGGGGTTAGAATTTTTTTCAAGAGCGATTACAATGGTTCATTATTGAATAATAAACCAAAATTGAATGATCTCCAAATAATTCCAAAATTTGAATTTTAAAGTGTGTTTTGAGTGATAAAATGGATTTTTTGCCATCCTCTTTTGAAACATTTCTCAGTGAGTACACGCAGTCTATACAACGGTTTAAAAACAACTGGAGTGAGGGTTCACACAACATCAGTTCACACGTCAGTTCATCAAACTGTTACAATAATTCAGTTACGTTCCTTATAAAAGTCAGTCCTAGATATGATGTAGAGTTAACTGTAAGTAACAATGTGCTTACCATCTCTATCACGCGGAGGTCTTGTGGACTCAGTGTTTGTGGCAAACCCAACGATCCGAGTGGGGGTCGACGAGGAGGCAGTGGAGGACTGCCCTGGGCGATGAGACGTGGCTGAACGAGTAGTTCCCGCACCAGCAGTTGAGCCACTGACGGCACCAGTGCTGCTTGTTCCAGAAGTACCACTTCCACCTAAATCAAACAGACAGTTAGCATTTCTGAACACAACATCATGATAATATACGATGAGATTGTTGATAGATGTATTCCTCACAAACGACCTGAACATCCGTTTGGAGAAACTCCAAGTGTAAAATGATACTCTCGCCTCTCATTCCTAGAATCAGAGCATTAGAAAGAAAATTATGGCACTTACTTGATCCATGGTGGAGAGGATGATGGGGATGTGTAGGATCAGAAGATGTAGTCAAGGACGCTCCAAAACGTAGTTGGGCTTCTGTCGAATCCATAACAGTGAGCAGCCAATCCCAAGTAGGTTTCAACTGTCTTTCCACGTTATTCTGGAAAGTATAAAATGAATTTATTAATATGAGTGCTGCAGCGTCTAACAAACTTATGGAAAATCTGACCATTGTATGGTGATGACCTATCTCGAGTTCATGTAGTCACAGTACAGGCAATTTCAATGAGATTTAGTTACTGTCATAAAAATACAGTGAGTTCAATGAGTCATAAAAATACAGTCGCCAAGGAAGAGAGGCAGCGCACGATGGCTAACTGGCAGGAGGTGTGGAGAGGAGAACATCGAGGAAGATGGATTGCATGCCTAATACCCTGCATCGACACATGGATGAACAGGCCACATGGGGAGGTGAATTTTTCCCTGAGGCAGTTCCTCTCAAACCATGGACTCTTCTACGCCTGGGGAAAGTGGATGACCCAGCATGCCCGTATTGCAAGGAAGAGGATGATGATGATGTGTTCCATACTTTCTTTAAATGTGAATACTGGGCTGCCAACAGAAGTTGGCTTCAGCAGGCACTGGAGCTATCACCTCAGGACATGACACCAGAACATATTTTAAGTAAAATGCTTGAGCGTGATCAGAACTGGACCGCCGTGGCATCCTTTTCTGAAAAGATCCTGAAAATGAAGGCTGTGAAGGAAAGGGAGAGGCAGAGCAGGGAGAACATGGGCCGAGAGGAGTAACAAATCCCTCCCTAGAACCAGCCTGAATAATGTGTCAAACAGTTCCAGGCTGAGTTTCGTCGTGGGAAATGGAAGGTGAGGTTTTAGTGGGTTTGAATCCCACATAACCCAAAGTGCGGTCCCTTTTGGGTATCTTAGGAGATCCGATTTCCACCTAAGGATCTCAAAGATTTCCTCACCTGCCACCGAAAAAAAAAGAGATTTAGTTAAAAATAAATAAATAGTTTGCTAACCTGAAGTGCAACGCATTCTTTGTAGGTGAGAGGCACAGGTTGAGTTTGAGTCCCAGTTACGTTGTGTAGGCTGCCGAGGAGATCGGCAATCTGGCGGAGAACGATGGCAAAACTCCTGGCAAGGCAGGCCGCCGTTGTAGTCATGGTTACGCCATCTTGGTTGGAGCTTCCAGCACCACCGCTCGAGTTGTTGTTCGTAGACCGTCGCAGCGAGGTGGGGTCGATGAAAACCAAAGAATTGTTCGATGTGGCTGAATAACATTTTCAAAAGATAGACAAATACAAAATTAATAACGAACTGAGAGTTCAATAATAAGACTTACACGTAAACTTTCACCATACAAGAGCATCCCACGAGTTAGTACTTCAAAAGTCGATTTTGGGCGGGAAGAATGATGTTTTGAATGCTTGGAAAAAAGTCATATCTGTTGGCTCCAATATTAACACAGTTGAACCAATCTTCGGTGGTGAGGCCTTACGAACCCATGAAATGTCAAAACACTCCCAATGTAAGCAATCAGTCTGGAAGTGTCAATGGGTTGGAAATTGATAGTGAAGCGAACTGCCTAATTTTCAAATATTTTAAACCCATTCCATCATTATGGCCTTCCTACATTCTATACAAAGATACCTATGTATGTATTCCGTACCTGATAGAAAGATGCAAGCATTTATACGATGAAGTTATTAAATAGGCAATATAATTTTTGAGCCTAATCTGTCACCATGTTTCAGAGGAACAGCAATAAGAAAGACCAAGAATATATTATTGACCGTGTCCTTCATAAAGGTTCATCATATTTCAAAAATCTGTATTTTACGGTTAAACGTACACACATCTTAACATGTTTGTAATATTTTCAAGTTTTACTAACAAATGTTCAATGTGCACGGCACACGGTACACATCTAGCCTATTATGGAATTCCTCCCATACTTGCTGAAGCATATCTAGAATGGTGGTAGGTATTCGATTTTTAGCTAGTCCAGATTGGCTGGTAATGGTGACAGAAAAACTCGTTCTTTCAGATATCCCCACCAGAAAAGATCACTAACAGTGAGGTCTGGAGATGGAGAAGGCCAAGATGAAAGAGCTAAATCTGAATCCCCTTTTCGCCCAATCCATCGATTGGGAAGCTGCTTGTTGAGGTATCGTCTCACTCCTGAATGTCAATGTGGCAGAGCTCCATCTTGTTGAAAAACGAAACCGTCGCTGTCTTCCTCTGGTTAAAGTAACAGCCAGTTTTGTAGCATCTACAGGTAGGAATCACCCTTTAATAGAGAGTTCCTAGGAGAGTCAGACACCGTGGTATCATATCTAGTTGGTGGTGGTATCTAGGGCGAGCACAGCTCTGGTTAGCAAAAATGGTGGCGTTACCACCAACTCAGCTGAACTAGTGGTATCTCTGATCCGTATCTAAGAGTCACGTACGTTTTGCTTTCACGTCACTGTAAGAAAACGAGCAGTCTGTTTGATGCTTTACAAGATCACTCGGATCACTCGTTCTTTCGTTTTTTTTTTTAACCAAAAATGCAGGGGTGGCAGACTTTTTTGAATATTATGTTAACGGATTGATTTCAACTGAGGAGTTGCTGTTGATTTTTCGAACGTATTTGGAGCGGGAGAGTGTAAGGGAAGCACCTCGACGATTAAGCCTGCTCTATGGGGGATTTTCCCTGGATGACATGATCGAGGATGATGTACTATTTTCGTTCCAATTTAATAGAGAACATGTACGTTTACTCCAGAAGCTCCTTCAAATTCCCGCAGAAGTTACGACAGATAAGTACGCTTGGAATCAAAATTGATTTGTTTGTAACTTCTTACTTAGCGACTTGGGAAGTACATACTGCAGAAAAGGAATGTACAGCAGGGATTCCGGGGTAGTAGTTAGACAGTTTTTATAATAGCGAATTCCTAAATGAAGCTGTTAGGCTCTTTAAAAACTCGCACAGTTGGCGAGAGGCTCACTCAAAACAAGTCGTTAGTTCGTGGGTAATAAATATAGAAATCTTAGTGTTTTCTCCAACTGTAAAGTACCTAGTAATATGATGTTGAATCAAAATGAAAATTCTGCTCTCTCTTGGCATGAAATTTCAATTAAGCCATTTCAGAAATCAAATTTTTAGGTAGAAACGTTGAAAATGTTGATGCAAAGTGGTTTACAACTAGGTTACCCCGATGGCGGGTTACTTTGCGATAATAACGAAAGATGCGTTTGTTTGGATCGCGTCGGTGGCATCGTAACTTCCGTAAAGATACCACCGTTGTAGCGCAATACGACCGATCGGATTGACGGCGCATGCGCAGTCGCTCGTCCGTTACGGATCCGTATCGGTGTTGGCGGATCTCCTAGGAACTCGCTAATGTGTTTCCATCACTGGAGTAACTAACGGGACGACCCTATGCTGTCCAGGTACACCTGAGAGACCAGCACAGAAAACAATTTTGCGACCATCCGTTGTTGAGCTATTCTTGATTGGAATGTGATGAACCCTTATGAAACCCTGCACTTATGTGAGAACTTAAAGGCTATATAAGAGAATGTAAGCTGCAACGAGCATTAAAACACTTTTGTCGTACCTGTTACATCAACCAACTGAATCCAACATTTACAGAAAACTTCCTTACATGCAGAAGAAGTCGTATCATTAAGAAAATTATGTGGATTAGCTTACCTGATGATCGAGATCCAGTATCCCGACTTCTGATAGCCCACTGCATCGACTGTGGAGCCAAATTACTTCTCTGTCCAGCTCCGCTTCCAGTTCTATTTAAAATTGGAAAAAGAGCAGTTGTGAGAACCAGTAAAGATCACGTTATTGTCACAAGACCTAACAATAATGCTATGAAAGAGACAAGGTTTTGCTTGCACCTACTGATGAAGGGTACAATCCAGTATATGCAAATAAGATATATCTATTAACTTTTGAGGTATAGGAATACATACTGGTTTCCAAATTACTAAAACTTATAAAGGCTTCCAGTTTTTTCTCTGATAAAACGCTGCATCATAACAGTACGTAGCTAATTTGGTACTTGATACAACACTAACTATTTTAAAAAAGACTTTAGGGAATGCTGTTTCGTGCAAAATAAAGGTATATTTCAATATGACAATACTCACGTTCTTCTTTCTAGCTGATCATCATTGAGGACCATCTCCTCGTGGTCCAATCCTTCACTTTCACCATCAGTCTCTTCTTGCTGGCTTGAATCACCGCTTTCATCTTCGCCTTAAAATGAAACTTTAATTGAAAAAAACCGAAATAACCTTAAATTTGTCAAGTTCATGATTAGCCAATTATTATTAAAGTATGGAGTTTTACTATAGGGTATCGGAGGTTAGGTTGAATCATTTCCAAAGTAGCAATGCACAATTATTTAGAATATTTAAAAATTGCAAAAAAATTTTAGTGTCAAGGGAAAATAGAGCCCAAAAAACTAATTTCAGTCTTGAATTTAAATAGGAAACCTCATACTTAGGAAGGTATCACAAGGAAATGGCGACTAACCTCAATAAATCCCAGTCTGAAACGAGCTTGAAAATAGGGAGAGCCTAACAATGATTAGAGAGAGTCAGTAGGTGAATATTTGAAGTATTATTATTCTAGGTAATGTATGAGCATCCCTGACTGAGAACCAAAGCCAATTTCGTAAGAACACACCTATCTAGAAGCCAATTTAAATAAGGAATTCGGTGAACAATACTTTTTACAGGAGTTAACAGGGGAGATGGGCTGCAGTGTGATGTGTCATATAGTCTGTATATGTGTCTTGCAACAGGAGGCATGCAGTTTTATCTTTAGTAGACAAACCAGTTGAAAAAGGAGCACCAAACACTTGCGATACTTTCACAAAACATGGTCATGATTCAATTTCGATCTATAACACTGGTAGACAAGGTTTATGTAACACAGGTCTAAATACCATTTTTATTATGCGTTTACCTTCCTAATAAGGAAATGGTTATTAAAATGTAGCTACCACGTCTCATTTTTATGTTACCGACATATGGTACCTTCATATTTCTCCATAATATAACATTATTTCTCTATTTGATGCTCGACAGTCGGCAGCACTGCAGAAGAGGGGGGCAGATTGATGTTCTTTGTGTTCTTCTGCCACTGTCATTGAAGTGCTATATCTTGAAGTCAGGTTAAGTGTGTTTTTATTTGAAGTTTTGCGTGAAAATGGAATCAAAGCAGCGAAGACTTTGTATAAATTCACCAGATGAGTTTTGTTATATTTGTGGACGTTATGTATTAAGATCTCAAGGTAGGCACATGAATGAAGATGTAAAAAAAAGCCTATTTTTTTGTATTTTGGATGCAAAATAGGAGACCAAGATAAACAATGGGCGCCACATAAAAGTTGTGTGATTTGTCACACACTTATTCAGTGGATGAAGGGTAACCGAGGCAGTATGCCATTTGCTGTACCTATGGTTTGGCGTGAACCAACTAACCATTTCAATGACTGCTACTTTTGCCTTACTAATACTGAAGGTTATTCAATCAAGAAGAAGAACATCAACTATCCGACTGTACCTTCAGCCATTAAACTTGTTCCTCATGGTGAAGGCCTACCCATTCCATCACATCCATTTTAGGATTTTACGGGTAAGTCCCCATGTTTTCCCTACCACAACTTCAAGTTTGATTCAACAGTCGCATTGTTCTATTATTTCACCGTTCTACTTGGTATTTCCATTTTGGTTCTCTATCAAGTACCACTCTTGAGTACCTGATTACAGCAATGCCTTTCTTTCGAAGAACATACCTGCAGCTTGAGTTCTGCTGTCCCCCACGACAGTTTCCTGGTTGCTCTGGTCGCTGTCGCTTTCAGTTTCAACAAGGAGATCTTCACTCTCGCTTTCCACTCCTTCTCTTTCCACTTCCCGTTCTGTTCCTTCACGTTCGACTTCCCGTTCGCCTTCACCCTCACTGCCATCGCCGTCATTAGCAAGAGCCACTAGACCTGAAACAGTACAGTTTCGTGATTAAGAAATTCCTAATCATGCAGGCATGATCGCATGAGCAATCTTCCTTGAATTAGCGTACATTATTTAAACTCACGAACTATGAACTCAGCTTAATTGGGACAAAACTGTAGACTTTTGGAATCTGATAAGAGTTAACTTACTTTCAACCATCTCTTCTTCGATGTCCATGAGACTAACCAGAGGTCTAGGTCGAGAGCTAGAGCTGGAGGAGCCCTGGTTGTCATCGTTTCTACTAGTTTTTTGACTCCTCCTACCAACGTTGCTGCTCCCAGCTGAAGGAGGGGCGAGGGGTTCAACCGAAAACAGCTCTTCCGAGCCCTGAAAACAACGAATTTATTGTAGATTATAAACGGCTTGCTAAACAGGGAAAGTCGTTTGTTAGAAAATGAAATTCCATCAAGGACTCTTAATATACTCCAACCCCTCCCTTCTTCATGAAACACTAATCAACACGAAAAGTATTATCCCGCGGTGTTGAAGAAGTCGAAAAAATGACATTTTGATTGACAAGTACAGACGTTTAACAGTTTAATAACTCCCCTTTTTCCAACGGCACTTCTTCCTATCCCAAAATTCAGGATTCGAAACTATTGATGACGAAATTAAACGGCATTATTGAAATTAATGAAGCGCATTGTAAGAAATTAAAACAAAAAATACAGCATAATAGGAATAAAAAAACCGTCCATTTTAGACTGTCAACTCCACATAAAAACAATAATCAACACTGGGAACCCATTTTTTGTGCAGGGAAAACCTTCCCTTTGACCTTTAGGCAGTAGATCTCCCAGTAGGTGGTGCCAAAAAATTTTACTGTTTTGTCAAAATAACACATTATTCCCAAGTAGCCTGCTGTCTTTTATGATAGATTAATTGAAAATTCTGTTAGCGTTAAGGATTTTCGTAGATTTGACTCCGTCTCCTACATGTTAATCTTTGTTGCTCTTTTTAGGCCGTCTCTATGGAACCAGGCTTAGTCAGTAGAGGAACGCCTTTTAGAATTGATTCCGGACGGGCTGAACACATCCAAACCAGAAAACGAATAACTGCATACAAGTCCGATTCATTCAAGCTGTTAAAATAATAGAACTGCACACAATTCAAACTGAAAACGTTTTAATATTCCTCATAGAGTACCACTAGGAAAGAATACAAAACTTTTAAGATAACTCGTTGCTTAGCATTCAATCCTGGTTTCATAGCCATGCTTGGGTGTCATATGGTGACTTATAATAATTATGTCCTTTTCTTCCCTACACAAGCAATCCTCATTCCTACTATAATTCCTACCCAATTTTCAAGCTTTTTTTGTTTGATTAAGAAGTAGGCCTAGTTTCTATCATTATTTTCAATTATTTGTAGATAATCATGTTCATAAGAGTGATCATATAAGACACAGAAATATGGATAATGCATGCATTATTTTCCAATGTTTTCAGTACGACTATTTAGTAAAATTATACCTAGCTCGTTTAATTCCGACATTTCATTATTAGCGTTCAAGTGCCAAAATTCTGCCATTCCAGGAAATTTCAACACTGGATACTCTAAACGTCATTAGTACTATTAACGTGGTATATCTGTTTGGGGTGGATTTATTGTGAAGGGACAACGGATTGGTAGTCCTCCTCTAATCAAGACTTTACAACACTGGCCTAATTACGGCAAGAGATAAAAAAGTGGTAGACACTTATGAAATTCAAGGTGGAACTAGGTTTTCTTAATTTTCTCTTTCTCTGGATGTGATGGTTCAAGGTTTATGATATGTGATTAAGATGTTTATGGAATACGGACTAAGTCACTCGCGACGAAGTTGTGGAAACCCATTTCAAATAAAAACGGAGTAGGATAGAACGTTGTCTATATTTCCACGAAAGTAAAGAGTTACACTGTTAAATCGATTTCGACGGTTAGGTCATCATCAGTAACAAACATGAACTGAAAGTACATCACAGAAAGCATATCTTATATAGGATCAGAGTGAGAGGAGATTGAATCCTATTGGCTCTAGGAAGTGAAAGGGGCGGGGAGGACCAACCAATGCCACTCAAGGCTTACAAAGTGAAAGGGGCACAAACAGTATCATTATGGAGAGGCGGAACCAAACAAGAAAGAACCCAATAATAATGGAGAAATATTTTGAGGAATGATATCATTTAAACATTTTCCTGACCTATCACTTTTGACAATTTCGAATTTTTCTAGCACATCCAACATACCTCCCTTTGGGCAAAAGTGAGGAAATTCTACATATTGCCTACAGTGTAACTCTTTACTTTCGTGGAAATATAGACAACGTTCTATCCTACTCCGTTTTTATATTTATGGAAGATGAAATATTATCCATGAAAGTGGCAACAGAATAAAACATTCGGGGAGCGGAGGGGTGCTTTCCTCCCAGACCGGTTGGACAACCAAGATTTGTACTTCATTAGCGTGAGGTGGTAGAATGGAATTCAGTAGCGAATTCCGTTTTCAGTTTCCACAAGTTTCCTTTTACAGTCAATTTGAAAAACACCGAACTTCAGGTACCTATTTTGTTTCATGACCAGCCCTTACAAGGAGGAAATGAAAGAAAGATTAGCTCACATTAATTACTTCAATGGTGAGTGTAGACAACGTGAACGGAGGGGTAGGTCGAGAGACTCCGAGGCGAACTGGGGCTATGAGGCTGTCAGCTGTCTCCACTAGCTCCTCCACAGCGATCTTCAGCAAGGACTGGAAAACCCTCTTGCAACGCATCAACGGAGCCGCCACTCCACCAGCCCTGCAAAAACATATGAAATCAATTATTTGTCAAGGCGCCACTTGATTAGTCACAGACAAACGAAAAGATCAGCCTAGGAAAATAGAAAAACGAAGCATAAATGCTTCATTAATGCTCTGTGAATTCTTTTCGGTCATTACATAAAACGGACGATAAAATTTATTCATTTTTTAAATTAAAAACAAGAAATCTTGCGAGCGACGAGTACGTTTTGCTATTATTCTGCGTTTGTCTCTGATGTCACTTCCACGGGCATGAGGGGTAAAATAACCTCGAAGGTTCTACTACAGAATTTGAGGTTTAAAAGAGGACCTGACCAGGTTTTTTGAGCTCCAAAAAAAGCCAACCGCTATCGGAAATCATAACATTGGAATTTTAGGAGGAAAAGTTCATCCACACCAACAAATCACAAATGTTCTCCACTTTTGACTCATTATAAAAAATTGTAAGTCAGAAGAGTTGACTCGATCAAGGCACATTGGCCTTGGAAATGATAACAAGATAAGACGACATCGCAGGTGGACAGATCCTTAATTATAAATTCAATTCTCCACGGACAGACGGACTTAATGTTCCACAAAGTGTAATCAAGTTTTCTCAAATCTTCGATACATGTGCTCCTATCGAGTATTTACCCAAAAACAACATTTTCTGATAAACTGCACAGCATTCAAAAACCGCCTTTATCAACTTATCTTCGCTCAATTTTTTTCGTTTTTTAACTTCTGTACTTATTTTTTAATAATAATTTATTACATGAAGAGATATTAATATTCTTACCCTCTCCTTTTACTGGCGTTGGGAGCCATTTCTACGCTGAAGATGACGAAGATTCTTGCCACAGATCGGACGAATCTTCGTGCAACTATTGTTGCTTCCTCAATTCGGCCGGGAACACTAGTGTTTTGCAGTTCTCGAGATAAAGTCCCAACTACACTATCCACCATCTGAAATGAATACGTGACGTTCAACGAAAACAACTACAACCTAACACTTGAATATGAAACTGTTTTAAACAAGCCGCGACTGTAGCAATTTGTGGGGTTTTTAACCACTTCACCATCGAAGCCTCATCAGTGAAAGCATATGATTTACCCACCATAATAAGATTAATCATATTATGGTGGGTATATTTGACAATCCAGAGTACAAGAAATACTGGATTCACACTGTTATATCTAAGACCCAGCTCACACTGGAATGCTCATGAGTAGACCTGGTTGAAAATGGTAGCACTGGAAAGATGGATAAAATATTCAATAAATGTACCCCAGATAAGAACCATCAAGCCAATATCAAGTAAGAGTAGTTATAAGGATTGAATTTGTGCCAATTTCAATCCATGTGCGTTGGCAAAATGTTGGAAAATTATTTTTTCAAGATTCAGGGCTATGTGAGGCAACTAAACGCGATTACAACATAAAGTTTCGAAACCAAATATGATATGTCTTCTTTATGTTTAACCTCACCAAGGGTTATCTCTAATAAAGCGTTAGCCATCATTCCGCTCACGTCAAGCTCGACCACATTGTTTCTTTCAATCTTAATTTTATATTAAGAGTTGTAAATACAACAAAATACATTTCCAAATTCTGTAAAATCGAGGGAGTAAAGACGAGCTAGCATCTAACAGTTAACGAATAAACAGCCTGTAAAAATACCTTCACGCAAAGAGTAGAGACCTACCCACACAGGAAAGATCGAGTTTAGAACAGTTTCAATGGGGAATCAGGTAGAAAAGTAAAACTTTGATGAGCCGGGTGAGGTTTATTGTTTAGAATTCAACTGATGATACTTAAATGGCTCGCAATAACGAAGTATGGGAACATCATAATCAGCAATATCAATTCTGACGATTTCTTCCCTTACCGATTCAACAAACGATGATCAAATTTTAATAAGGATGTATGGATTGAAAGTACTTAGTTTTGTGTATACCTTGAAGGTGAATCTATCAATGCAAAGATCAAGCACTCAATCAACTTGGTAAGAGACCAAACATTTATACCCAGCTGTATCTTATCTAGATCTTATCCATATTTAGTTGCTTCCTAGCTCTGTCAGACACGTAGCTAGGGCCGCTATGTTGTTAAATACCTTCTACAACCCCCAGATACAATGAAAGTAACAAGTACCTCAGTGCCGCATTTGACGAGTAAGCAGTGAGTGAATTTATCTAGTAAAGCGCTGCCATTCTGGGCGTTCAAGTACGCTTGCTCTTCATACAGAGGCTCCTTCCAATCTCGTTCTTCCTTAGTCCCTGGAGAATCGGAATTAAGAAATCGATTATTCAACTATCACAAAATTGAATCTGATACCAACAGCATGTAAAAGATGGGGTAGGTCATACCTGTCATTATCATTCCTTTAACTGCTGGCCAGTCACTCAAAAGTCTTTCAAAAGCGCGCCGACTGAAACGTGGAGGCTCCAAATCATGTTCGGGCATGTCAGGTTCAGAGGCTACAAAAAAGAAAAACAGACATTAGCACCCACTATTTATAAACCGAGAAATGAATGACCAATAATTCATTATGTTCACAAATTGTGGGCATAGAAATCTCCAAAATCCAACAAGTCAATCTAACAGAGCTAGAAAAGCATGATTTTGGACAAATTTCTATCGGAGATTAGAAAAAAGTGTAAAATTGAAAATCAACGAGCAAAACTGAGGGAAAATTCTTGAGCATAACAGAGATTTGAGCATTTCCAGCACCTCGTATTACGTTCTATGTGATTGTTATCGTGCTGAAAGTGTGAAGCGCTTGAGCAGGCTTTGTAGGACCAACTAGACCCCAAACGGAGTCCATAAGAGAAAGAACGGATTTTTTACGTCAATTCTAAGGCCTTTTACGGAACGCATGGCGGACGGACATCTTCGATTTTGAATGTTGAAGTTTGAGGAATGGTTATCAAAAATTGTTGCTGCACGAATACAAAACCTCATTATTGAAAATAACTACAGATGAGGTTGCGAAGTGATAGAACCTATTGAGCTTGAGAAGAAGTACAAAATGAAATTGCGATTTTCTTGGCTACATTCGGACGATACTTGGCTGGCGATACTAGGCCCACCCTATTTGCAAAGCCAAAATCGCCCACGTGGCACTCTGGCGAAAATACGCGGTTTTTACGCCTTAAGCAGGGTTCAGATCCATCCAGATCGTTCGGAAATACGGATAGGGGAAGCTAGTAAAAAGCAGTGGAGGGGATGGAGGGGAATCGGCCGAACACAAGCCAACAACTCGTTTCCCGTGCTTCCTTCAACAGCTGTTTTGGTTCCCGACGCCATTCCGTATGCGCAGTAGTGAACTGCGCCATCCGGAAAGAAAAATATTTGAAAAATCAGATGCGTACAGTTCGTTTCAAAACTGCCTGTCCGGAAAAAATATTCCCTCTCCCCAGCTGGTGTCCAACCAATCAGCTGCTCGTATTCACTTTCCGGATAGCTTGCCAGATGGATGTGAATCCAGCTTTAGCGTTTAACGCGTGAGATTGATTATTTCAGGATATAGTTGATACTGATTTTTCATTTTGAAGCAGAAGGGTTGGGATTTAGTAGGCATATATTACAGATGACCATAAAGTGATTTCAACATTACATTTAGATGAAATGGGCCAAAATGGCGCTTGAGGTGAACGATACGTTCAATACATTGTATTGTCACAACACTACAAGTCTTGTAGTATTCAACTTTCAGAACACTCACCGACATCAGCAGATGTTGTTTTTCTCGAAGCAGCAGAAGCTGATCTTGATCTAGGTGCTCGATATTGCCGCTGTTCCACCATTTGTCTCCCGACAGTCTGAACGAGAAATAGAAGTATGCTCTCTCCCCTGAAAATAAGTTGTTAAAGTAAAAAATTGATAATGACAAGTTATGTACAATAGATGACCCTGGTCGAGATGTAAAAGTTGATAGACTGGCTGCTCAAAAGCTTTGCATCTTGACAAGGAGGTTATGGGATGGCAGTCCCATCCAAGGGCAGGGGTGATAAACCTGCAACCCCAGGAGCTAAAAAGGCTCAGATTTATGCTCAGGGCTTGCCATTTCAAGAAACTGTAAGGATCTATCCATATCCATCATAACAATATACGACTGATATGGCGACAATGGATTTACAATCTGCAGGCGAGTAGGAGCAATTCATGGAGCGATTCAGCACGCAATGGGACAGGGGTCCAAAATAACAAACTCAACCACACAGATCCTTAGCCATTCAAATATCGTATGCCACTGCCACATCTTGGTTTCAAGATAGTTTTTAACTAGTGTATAATGCATTATAAATCTTACATATCTGAAATTGGTAGAAGTAAACTTCCATAATTGAATGGCCCATCAATCGCATTGAGTTTAAAATTGGTTTTAATACCTTGAGAGGACTTGCAACTCGTCTTTCAACCCTCTCTACAGGCGGATTATTGGGCTAAACGGAAGGCAGTACTATTCAGGAAGCCACAAAAACATCCAAGTTGAGCGACTTTAGGCCCAGATCCAGTTTCCTTAGAGGGACGAGATTCGTATACCTGTATACTACAGAAAGGTGGCATACACCATAAATCGCACACAACAATGTATGCACTGCAATATGCGAGCTGAGGAAACTATGGCCCACTCATCAACTGTATTGTGCGCACTATTTGACACCATATAACATATTATGTCGTCTGGCAGATCTTTTGGTCAGATGAGCTCAAGTGAACTTGAGACTGTCCTTTGTGATATTTTGGATTTAGGCGAAAGCCATGAGAAGGCTTTTGCAGTTCATAACTTTGTCAGTCGGTCATTGCTGTAACATGCCTTCTCTGCTAATGAGCTGCAGAGCTGTGTTGATGTATACATACAATAGTCTACTGGTTTCATTTGTCTTACGCTTCTTTCTGGACAGTCAAGATTTAGCTGGGAATACAATAGTGAGTTTATTTTCGCTCCTACGACATTTAATCCAATTTTTCTTTATTTTAACATTTTATTTAAATTATCAGAAATGTACTTTATCTTTTGTTCAACGAACTCTTGTAACGATTTACGATCTCTACAAATAAAATATCTATCTATCTATCAGTCTATACCTTGAATTGTGTTTGGTGACGAGATCCGTATTGACGATGAGGCTGCACAGGAGACCGAACCTGGCGTTTTGGTTTCCCTGAACGAGCGCCCGGCATTTGCACTTTTCCCAACAATCGCAGTAGGCGGTAGGCGAAGTTTTCTTCAGCTTGCAGTCGTGACCACGGTGGCAAACTCTCGCACATTCTGTGCAGCAGCACAGCGAGCCAGTCAATCCGCAAGTTCTGCACTCAAATATGTCCTGAAAGAATGCAGTAGATAGAAGCGACAGTTTTTTCTAAACGTTCTCTTGAAAAGCACAAGCTATTTGCTAATCAGTTCATCTGAATATTGAATATGATTTTTAAAATGATTATGGGATATTCAGCACAGCCAATATCAGTCATTGGTGTGTTCAATCAATCGTCATTGACTCAGCAAATACTTTATAATATTGAGAAAATGTCTGCAATCAAATCACATTCTGAATGTCTGGTAAATGGATTATAGTATCATTTCAGTGAGTTAGCAACAAATTCAGTATGCGACATACTTGATTGATATGCTCAGCACCAGTCCAAGTGAAACTGCAAGTGTCATTGCAGCAAATGATATGCAGAGGTGAAAGATCAGGGTTGGATCCTTTGGGGAAAATCATGGCTTCTAGCCCACCTTTGTCAACTATCTCAGTCTGATCATTCATCGTGGTACCTGTAAAAGTCGATATTCACTTAGTTATAACATATTGGAATGTTGACATTTTGTTGAGATATTATAGTATTATGTCCTGTGAATGAATCCATGGACGCTACGAACTACGATGTTCTATTTATACCATCCTTGTACTCGTTTCTGAATCTTTGTACAAAGTGAACGAATCCAAGGAATGACTCCGCACCTCACTTGTGCTGAACAAAAGCTAAATTTGTTTGTTGATCTGGTAACGATTCTTGATTGAGTACTAAGTACACAATTTGGATTCAAACACATCGATAGTGGAGGTACAAATACTAGAATGATTCAAATTTAAGGGCGTTCATAGGTCTGATTAAGCGAGAGAGAAAATCTATTTTTATTTTATTTTTCTATGAAAGTTTGCATTTTATTCTGAATTGTTTGGTATGATAACGTTGAGATTTGGTAGAACGTAAAAACCTGACCCACAATCGAATTTCTTTGGTGATTAGGTCTCTGAAAAAACACTGCCTGAAGAAAAAATGTTGATCTGTAAGAAGAATACAGAATGATTTGATATCATTGGCAGTTTCTGAAAAAATGGGTTACTCTCGGGATACAAGTTCAAATAGACTTAAGAGAGCTCTTAACCCTTTGTTGCAACTATGCTCAAGCATCTTATTACATTTCATTCTCAGAACATTCTGTTGAAGTCAAACTATTCACCTTTCCTATAGGCATCAACATGTGTCAAAGGGACTGGAAATTTTGTTGGGACCTTGCTCCCAAGTCGTTAATAAACAAGGTTATGTTGACAAAAGCAGCAGTCTCATTGTTTACCTCAATGTTGCTCATTGCTTTTACATTCTGAAAATCGTATATTTTCGGCTAAAAAAAAATAGTTTTATTACGGACAAGGGGTGTATTTTAGGCAGTGTTTGTTAGTTTCTTGATTTTGTCGAGCAGATTTTCGTAGTTTTACTTTTGTTTCCTGTGGGCACCATCGTGCATCTGGTGTATAGGGTTCAAATGGATGAGAGCTAAATTTGTTTGTCAAAAATGATCTGGTAAAACAGATTTTCTTTTTGTCATTTTAGATAGTGAATGGAGATGAAGACGAAAATGTCCCCCATTTACCAGTTGGTACCCCCTCACTAAAACAAAAATATAAAAAATACTCGTAAGCACCCCTGATTTTATTTAAAACTAAAAGAAGTTTATGTAGGTCTGAAAAATGCGAGAATCACGGACAATATTCTAGCACTGTCATTTCATTTTACATTTTTCTATTTAAATTAAAGATTGGTTCATTATTATTTACGTTCTATCTACTGATGTAATATATTTTTGAATGAGTAATTTTGAATGTTGTCACGTTGAACACTGTACCAATCAACTTTACCCCCCCCCATTCTTTTGGAACCCCCCAAGAATTTCTTTGACGCAGTCTTAGTCTGAAAAAACACTGCCTGAAGAAGTAAATGACTGATCCAACAGCTAACAGGATACAGAATGATTTGGTATTTGTGATTGGCAGTTTCTGAAAAAATGGGTTTCTCCATACCTAATCCGATGCAAAAAATTTCAAACTCATAGACTTAATGAGATGTTTTAACCCATTCAGGACAGTTCAAATTCGATCGGAGAATCCACCAGACTGGCGATTTTTGCCACCATGCTCCTAACAATGCAGCATGACTTCATATGAAGTCATCAGCCCGGGACAAAAACCCTAATGACTTAATATGAAGTCATCGGTCCTGAATGGGTTAATGTTGGGAATGAACTAACTTTTAGATTCGGCGTTTGAAGGTTTGGCAAACCAAGCGGAAAGTACACTCTTGAGGCGCTCCTCAGTGGTCGCTGACATGGAAGGAGGAGGAGGCGGCGGTAGGGGAGAAGGCGGACGAACCAGTCTGGGGCCTTTGGCCACGAGAGAGATGATTGTGTCGAACAGGACTTGGCCGGCGTGATAAGCTCGGCAGGCCACGGCGAGCATGAAAGGCGTTTCACCTTGACTATCTCTGTAAAAAAAGAATAAAACCCCATTTTCAGAACACAGAACTTGGTAATTGTAATTGGCAAGAATACTGAATAGACAATTATAGAAACCTCAATAGTCTTCAAACAAAATCTCTCCAACATCGAGCCTGGATAGTTGTCTAGTAAACTTCATTTTTATTAGTTGACGAAACGAAATTAAGGAAATATTGTGGTATCTTGAGTGGATGTAAAAAGTTATTAACACTTGAAGTTGCATACATGGAATCATCATTCTGTCCAAAATATTTGGGGGGGGGGGGGGGGGGTGATGCAACTACTCAATCTTGCATTAATGTCTACCAGAGGTTTTCAAGGATATTTCAAGGATAGCACAGCAGTCGGGCGACATGTAGAGTCCCTTCCAGTTTCATGAGAGAATCTCACTCGGAATTAGGTCGTGCGTTAAGCTGGATTCACATCCATCCGGCAAGCTATCCGGAAAGTGAATACGAGCAGCTGATTGGTTGGACACTAGCTGGGGAGAGGGAATATTTTTTCCGGACATTTTGAAACGGACTGTACGCATCTGATTTTTCAAATATTTTTCTTGCCGGATGGCGCAGTTCACTACTGCGCATACGGAATGGCGTCGGGAACCGAAACAGTGTTGAAGGAAGCGCGGGAAACGAATTGTTGGCTTGTGTTCGGCCGATTCCCCCCCATCCCCTCCCCGGCTTTTTACTAGCTTCCCCTATCCGTATTTCCGAACGATCCGGATGGATCTGAACCCTGCTTTAGACGGAAAAGGCGATAGAGTGATGCGTTTGGGACGAATTGCTTACGTATCCAAAACGTGAGTCTTACGTGAGGATACACGTCGCTGTCTCCGAAGTGGGATACGCCACAGGGCATCCGTTCCTCCAGAGTTATTTTATACTGGAGTCCTCCAATTTTAATTTATATTCGGAAAAAATGCCTTCTTTTGACAAATTTTTACTCCATACATCGACGACGTTCATGTACTTTTTGGCACATAGGCAAAGAAAAGAACGAGAGCCAGTTAATGAAATTTTTCGGCTCCGAGGAAAACGAGGCTCGTTTCACAATTTGTATCTCAAAATCCAAGATGAGAAGTTATTTCTTTCTTATTCCTGTTACCTCTATGTACAATACTATAGGGGAAAATACCATCAATAATTAACCAAAAAGGCAATATCAACGAAGAACGATATAATCTCATCAAAAGCAGGTTAACCTACAAAGTGTAAACAAATGTTAACGCAATTACGTGACAAAAATCAAACCACGACACACTTCTATAGAATTGTATTGTTTGACCGCACCAACAGATGGTAGCCAGCTCGTTCGCGTTCGTTTTCCACGTACCTAGTGTCCAGGAAAAAGGAGAATTCCTCCATCGCTATGAGAAAAATTATCTTAAATTCAAGGGTAATTGTCGTTACCCTTAATCCTTTTCACTCATTAAAGCAGTGAGTAGGGAAATAATACTCATGATTCCCTGAGACTGAATATGAGAGTTACAGATGCAATATACTGTCTGATTTGAATGATTTTTATGAAAAAAAGATCACGATTTTACTTGACCAATTCCATAATACTTGAAGTGGAAACTGGATTGTTTTATATTTTCATTTTTTATGATTTGAAATGAGTTAAGATTGGCACAAAACGACAGGGCACGTACATTATGGTTACGTTTACAAAGCTTAAATAAGGAAAACTACAGTGCGGTATCAATTATGATTAGTGAGGAAGTTGGTTCTTTGGATACTGCTGAGTGACAATTTGAAAATAAAACAATTCTCGCCAAAACATGACATGATATTGTGCTGTAGGAAGGTGCAGATATATAACTGGAAAAGCGTTTCAACTTAGGAACCCACGAAGATCCTTTCAAAATGTTTGTGAACTTTTAAATAAAATTGGTCGTACTCACTTGGCCATTAGAAGCGCGGGAAGATGTGGCTGAAGTACAGGTGACTCACAAAGCAGCCTCAAAGCCTGTAGCGCGTTGGCACGTCGCTCTCCAGGATCAGGCAACTGTGGTAGAGGAGGTTTCAGGGAAGAAGGAGAAGTAGAGGTGTTTCCGCCTGTTACAACCATCATAGAGTCCTCGTCTCCTGATGCCGCTTCGAATGCATCTGGCGGCCATCCCAGGGTCGACACGCTCTCATCCTGGGCACTGTTACTTTCGCTGCCTTCGCCACCACCTGGGTAAACCGAGAACAAGGAGCCAAACCTTTAATCCTCACATCGAAACAAAACTCTTTGGAGCGCTACTACAGGCATAGGTCTGTTAGTGAGGATAGTTCTAATTCGTACATGTCATAATTGATTGTGCTCTTGGGGAAACCTGTTATACCACGATAAATTAAGTGTTTGAAAAAAGGTGCGCCACCGGCCTTCTTAATCACAATCCTAACCTCATCTGGAGCTGCCATTTTGTTTTCAACAAAACATGGAACAGGCCTAAAATAAATACCAATCAACAGGCACATTTCAAGTTCAAGGCAGATTTCACTCAATGAAGGTAACAATCTTTGCCACTAAAAGCTCAAACAATTACAACATGAAACCTACAAGATTAAACCTCTGCAAATTAGTTTCTAAGTAAAAATTGCACCGAAAAAACACACAATGAAACACACTTTGATTTGTCATTATCAATTTTGAACTTTTACAAAAGAACCTAAAAGAATAAATGTTTCCAAACTCCCTTCTCGATTCGCCTTAATTAAACAAACAACATGTTTTCTATTCTAAAACACTAATGAAACTCTCTCCAAATATTGCTGTGTTTTACATTCAGTTGGAGATAGAGGGAAGAGCAAACAACGCAAGTATAATTATAAGGGCACTTTGATAATGAAAAAATAAACAACAGATGACAATTTGTTCACAGTTCAGGAATTGGACGTTTAAGAAGGTAGTGTTGGTTCATTATGTTAAAAAAAACGAGGGGGGGGACAATCAATTAGCATATTCGTGAACGCTACGATTGGTGCACTTATATTGTAACTCGTGGAATACCCCATAACATCTCGTTTAGTCTCAAATATTTGTTTTTGGCCTGAAGAAATGTGTCGAACAGCTCCAGGACGAGTTCCAACGAGAGAAAGGAAGGTGAGGTTTTACTGGGTTTGAATCCTACATAACCCAAAGAGCGGCCCCTTGTAGGTATCTAACGAGATCCGATTTTCACCTTAGGATCTTTAAGATTTCCTCACCTGCCTACCGAGAAAACAAAAATATTTTGGGCGTTGAAATCAACGTATAAAGAAAAACCAATATATTTTGATTGTAAAGGGGGGACTTTTAAATCCATTACAGGGATTCATCATTGAAAATAATAATTAAAATGCTGGAGAGAGGATAGAATGTTTATTCTGAGATGAGACATACACAAACCGAGAATGTCTGGTGCCCTCTATTGAAGGATTCAAGTACTTGCATTTATGCCAAGTAAACTTTATTTAAATATCATAGAGTGTAACAAATCTAAAAGTAAAAACTCCAGGGATCAATTCTAGAGGTAATTTCTAACGAAAAATTACTACTACTAAAATATATCCATTGTAATAATGCAGTTACACTGATTATGTAAATGAGGACTCGCATACGCTTATGATGACTCACCACTAACTTCCATAAAAGGAAGTGCATTATTATCTTAAATAATACTCGTATCTCGCGTCACCCTTCTGCGTTCCCCCCTTCCGCCGTGACGTTTTTCGGCTAGTCATTCCAAGACTAAAGCATGTTCCATGCTAAAACTTCGAGAGACCTTTGTTGTTACTAATTTGTAGTAGAATTGATCCCTTGAAGGAATAAGACCTGTTTTGTAGACACTCTGTTCAACTCCAAATCGGACGGACCATATTCAGCATTAGCATCACCCATGTTCATTATTTGCAAAACCCATCCTTCAATTTGTTATCTGAACCGTTCCTTAGAACGCTTGTTTGCTTGCTCAAATGCCTAGGCGATAGTTTACCTCTAAATTCTAACTGAAATGTTCATAATGGTAGTCCAGTATATTTAGAATATTCTTTTCCAAGTTAGACCCCATGGACGACCAACATACGAAAAACTCGGACTTGTTAGGCTTTTGTCAAAGATGACAGCATAGCGCGTAACTCCACGAAAACTGTTGTCTCAATTTCAAACTACCGCAACAATCATCATAATTTATATTCTTCCGACCATAGCGGTCATACCGTTGATTTCAGTGTTCACACGTCTTAACTTACTGTTGAAACTTTTTTTTTTCCGATAAGGGATGGGAAGAACTCGTGGTCACTGAGACCACCAGGATCAATTGTGATGCTGTCCCCATTTTAATTCAAAACCTTTTTAATAACCTCTTCGTTCACAAAGTGTAGGAGGTTTTCAGGCGTTTCCAAGGCAATATCGGTGGGTGTTAGGGCACCCTTCCCGAAATGCCGGAATCTAGTTGATGCAACAGCAGGACAGTTACAGAGGATGTGTACTGCTGTTTCTGCCTCTTATCAGCAGAGCCGGCAATCTACTGTCCTGGCCTTGCCCATTTGGTCTAGGTGGTACCTTAGGGGGCAGTGGCAAGTAAGAAGACCAACAAGTTTGCGAAGGTCTTTACGCCTCAATGATAGAAGGGCTTTTGCGCGTGTCCTTGAAATAGAAAGGAACCGCTCGGCTTGCCTCTGCTTAGGAGTGTTGTGCCAGTATTCTGTACGTGTTTTGTCCTCCAATTTCTGAACCTGTTGAGTTATATAACTCTTGGTAACCCCTAGTTGGGGTTCAGGTCCAATTGGGTTAGACTCTGACCCCTTTTTAGCAAGGCGATCAGCTTCCTCGTTGCCCTCTATTCCCTCATGACCCGGTACCCATAGCAGCATCAGTTTGTTGCCCTGGGCCGCAGCCTTAAGGGAGTTTAGGCAACTCCAAGGAAGCTTTGAAGTTACTGAGTAGGCAGAAATAGCCTTTAGTGCTGCTTGGCTGTCAACAATATATATTGTTGCATCGGTTAGTCATACCGTTGATTTCAGTACACACATCTTAACTTACTGTTAAAACTTAAATAGAAAACTAAAACACACGACTGAAGCCATGGCAACGCAAACAAATGATAACATTACTGATGTGAAAACCTTACTGCAGCACGATAATGAAAGGAGAATGTTCCTAGGAGATCCAGTCACTGAAGTACCTCACAATCGTATATTGCGTTCAAGCATAACTAACTTCATTTACAGCAAAGTAGTCTGCAATATCTTAAATATTCTACCAAATGAAAAACGGTATAATTTATAGTATACACCAGTGACACTACCTATTATAAGAATTTCAACTTCAACTTCGACGAGTATTTCTACTTAATTCTACACATGATGGGAATGCAGGAATTGAACCGAGGAATTAAAATGTTCCCAAAATGACAATAATAGGTACTATCACAAACCAATAGTTCATTTACTGGAAATGAAGAAATCGTGGTTAATGGTTGAAACTCGTAGTCAAATTGGATCACCTTTTTGCAATTTATAAGGCAATATTCGTTTAGTACAGACATTAGACTCAATTCTTTAGTTCTAAGTAACACAATGTCTACACAGTTATGGGATTATGGTCATTAACTATGTCATGTAAGGTAATCACGCTTGATGCTTTCAAATTGATGTCATTTACCTACATCATCCACGATAAAGTTAAATAAACATTTGAATGTTCAAACGATAAAAGCTGTAAAACCCGTTAATCCTCAATAAAATCAGCATTATCAGCAAAAGCTTATTATTTTGACTATTATGACTTTAGTGTAAAAAATGGCACGAGATAAATTATGGAAACCATCATCATACGAAAAATCGTTATTTCAATAAGTTTGATTAGTTACTGGGGATTGTCGAATCTATTGAGGTTGGTTAAAATGAATGGTAATGTTAGAGAGAATCTAAGAGAGATGGGGTGAGGTATTTTGGAGTTGTCTACAGTGATTCGAGACCTGCTACAGACGCTGTCACAGTGACCGGATCTCCTAAAGCAAACTCTCGAAGGTGGATACGAAACCACAGACAAAACTCTCAAACTCTTTGTCTTTTCAACAACACATCAATGCAAGCAGTAAACTCACTCGTCCGCGATGACACGGCTTGCGTAGCCCTTCGCATCATCTCTCTAAGACTCACGGATCGAGACGACCAAGAAATGACGTTACCTTGTTCTGTCGTTGAGGAGCTGCTCGTCACCGTGGGCGGGATATCTGCTAGACATAACAATTCAAACACAAAGTCCATTTACCATAGAAAACGATAAGAAATCAATGTTTCTGTATTGGTATCGTGTTTGACACCATTTTTCGATATTAACCCACCACCTGAATCCATATTGATGATGATTACAGAATCAACTTGAGTGATCGTGTATTGAGGTTGGTTTTGACTAAGGTTGTATTACATCCTTCACCATTTTGAGAGATGCAAAAAAGAAAGAAAAATGCATTAAAAAAAAGAAAAATCAACGCAATACTGTTGTCACCAGGAGTTTTCGACGTACCAACTAACCTCTCTAGTTTACATTCAGCTAATTTCCAAGGAGAATGGAAATTGGCCATAGGATGGATCTGCCCTGTCATTCTTCCCCTTGTACGTCAAGGTAAGTACTGGACTTGAGATGGTTTTTAGTGACAGAATCAAAGAAATGAATGGTCAGGGAGAATTGCTACATTTCCCGAGGATAAAATGGAGCTGGAAAGTGCAGTTGGAGTAACGTAAAAGAGGCTTCAGCGAAATAACGTTTTAAGAAGGTTCCACAAAAGATTCCATAACTTTCTTCTTCAATCAAATAAATAAATACAAATGATAATAAAAACTACAACCATCAGTTTATTTGATTGTTACTACCCGCCGTTATATCCCATCAATTCCTTCCGTTTCCGAATCCAATTAGCTGTTCTATTCACTTCCATGAGGCAAAAAAAAGGCCTTCAAAGTCAAAATTTCAATTAATTCTTAACAAGTTAATTTCAGTGCCACTTTAAATTTGAAATCCTTCCAAGTTGGGGAACCTGATAGCAATTAAGATCGTATTGGTAAGTAATGCCCTATGCCCAAGTCCTGATCTTGTATGATTGCACTTATAAATGTTTTTAATAACAAAATAAGGAAGAAAATCCGCTGAAAAATGTTATTTGAAATAGTGAAAAAAAAAAAAAATGAAAATAGTGAAGACAAAGATTTATCCCCCCTGTTCACCGTTTTTCGTAATTAAAATTAAATATGCTCAATTATGTTTAAATCATTCAAGTCTTTAATTAATTTAAAAAAAAATAAAATATTCAAGTCTTTACGACAGATTTTGAAGGTTAACTATAATAGTTACTGAAACTGATGATAAGCTAACATTTAACTTTTCATTCCGCAGAAACAAACATTAGTTCCATCAAATTCCGTTTCGTCATTACTCTTCAGCAATCGAAAGAATCGTACCTAGGCGTTCTTGAACTCGTGACGTTGCGTACAAGTACTAACAGTCTTGGAAAAGGGGAGCTTAAGGAGATGTTTAGAACTGTGTTCACAAAGCACTGCGAAAGGCAAACGGCTAAATTCTAGAACGCCAGTTTCTAGGCGGTGCATACAACAAACCAAATTCCAGAACTGTAGGTTGTATGCTACGAACGACAATCCCAATTCCAGAACAGCGAGTAACCGAACGACGAAAGCAGAACGGGTTTGAATTGGATGAGATGAACTGACACTGATAACGAAGCTAACATTCGGAGTCATTCAATCTGCTAATCCACATACCAGAGCAAAACTATACTGAATCACAGTATCGGGATTTTGTGTCCCACATGTCCAATAATGTACGCCCTCCTCCCATGACCAGAACAATTTTGTTTTTCTTGACCTGTCTCTATCAATATGTCAAACTGGTAACAAAATTAAAACGCTGAATAATCATCAGCCAAAGACGATCAGATTCGGAAAATAGAAATTATCAAAGATCTCAGTATTCATGGATCGTTTCGACACATCAAAACACATAGCTACTGTTCCTGGAATCATTTATGCAACTACTTAATTCATCTTTATTTAGATTAACACTTGAGGTTCCAATGTGAAGAATTTGAATGAGACCAACTGAGACCTAATTCCACATCAACACAAATATTAAATATTTGAGGCAAAATCATTTCGAAGGATCGTAATTTGTGTTCGTTTGAAACGATTTCTTGACTCCCATATGTTACGATTTCCCAACCAAATGCAGCTCCCGCTTGGTAAAAATATGTTGTACATCTCTTCGTAAATGAAGGATACTCAACAGAAAATTAACCAAAGTAAACTCAGTTAATAGTACACCTCATTACGTCGATTAGAAATTTCCTACAATGTAACAACATGATATTGCAAGGAGAAACACATGAAGCTTATTGGATTTAGTTTGAATCAGGGTCCCTCTGCATGCTTTGCCTATCAATCCAACACCAAAACCACGCCAGCCGATCAAGGCTGAGGATATTTTATAGATGGGGTAGGTACCATTTTCCGAATCTTTGTTCGTAGTTGGAGTGCACATGGAGACGCAGGCGTGAAGTATGTTCCTGTTCCCGTCACATCTTTCATTGAGGATCGCTCTGAGAGTTTCTTCTCCTCCTAATAAACACGATCATTTTAATTAGCAGGAAATTATTCGACTCTTGCATAATGGACAATTCAATTGCTCAAATATCGTAAACTTACTGGAATCATGATCCAAGCTAAGCAAAATGTGCTTGACGGTTTCAATGTCACATCTCAATATGGAAGGCATGAGGACCTGCTGTTGTACAGCTAAGATGATGATAGCTGCCTGAGTTTTGAGGTTAGTTGGAGTCGAGAAGGGGAGAGCGTGAGGTGCAGTGGCGACACATTTGAGGGGAGGAAGATCCAACCACTGCGAATCCCGGATAGAGTCTACAGAATCTTTTGCCAACGGGCACAACGTGGAATTCCCATCACGTAATAGAAGAACTGAATCAGACATCTGTAACAAAGTAAATCGATCAATATAAGAGGTGTGAATTTGGTAAACCAGTATTTCTAAACAAATAGAATAAGTGAATACACTTTTTCCAAGCTAAAGATCCACAATCAAGAATGAATACATACTGTTATGACACTCAAAGAGCATTGCACGTAAACCTACCAAAGAAGCGGCACCTTGGTGCACTAAGTTTCATAACTATGTACTTAAATGTAAAAACCCATTTCCTCCAATCAGAAGAGAGCATTTCTCCAAATGCACAATATCATTGTCCTGTCTTGCAACAAAATCCAACAAGACCAGACAACGTATTGAGTTCATCGTACACCCATCTACGACAGCCTCGTTTCCATAGAAAAGTCTGAGACCATCTGATCTAAACATTTCCAACAACCTCCCCGACCACAGGAACTACAATGGAAAGTGCCCATTTAAACCGCGAACCCCCTCCGTTTTACCAGCTCTGTTAACGCCGACTTTTCAGCACTTTAAACTTTCTCAACCATTGTCAAAACAATGGTATTTTCTGTATTTTGCAAGACCATCACGGGTGGCGTCCAAAACGCTTCATATTTGTAAAATCAAATGCCATGACAATACAGTGCATCGCCAATGCTATTGATTCTCTGAAGGAACGTAAGTTCTAGTTTCTTGAACTTGCAACCATCATAAGTGAAAAAAAAAGGCTTTGTAGCCGATACACGGGTTGAAGCATTCTGATATGCATGAAACGCTGCAAATTCTTTCACTGGGGTTTATTACTCAATTGGCTTGCGTTCATGATTTGATTTTCTACTAAGCTATGGAGTGTGCGTGTTTCACAAGTGATAGAGTGATTGTTCAATTTCAGGAGGCACAGGAGATATGCATGGATCACGTAAATCTGTTCTCAACCAAAATACCTATTTGGATTGATCAGTTGATCTTATTTGTGTGCCTCCTGAAATTCAATAATCGCTCTATCACCTGTGAAACACGCACACTAAAAGTAGAAATTCAAATCATGAATCCAAGCAGAATGAATAAAATTGAATAATAAACCCCAGTGAAAGAATTTGCTGCGTTTCATTCATATCAGAATGCTTCAACCCGTGTATTGGCTACAAAGCCTTTTAGGAGTTCACTCCAGTATCCACATTACTACATCAGTACGTCACTAGGTTACTGATATCAACACAAAAACCATAATAAACCAAAATAACGCGAATGTTGGCACCATAAATCGGGCCGTAGATCGAGAATGGTTTGACCTACGGACCTGGGGAAGGGCTCATTCGATTCCTCATGGTATGTTCTTCAAATAGGTAAATATTTAGGCCGATTCGACTTGTTTTGAGGTTTTTAGGGATTTTACAAAACTTTGACGACCCACTTTAAATTGAGTGAGAGAGCTGGCTCAAGAATTGGGGCGTCGTCGGACCAACATGGATTTTTCCTGAAAATGTCAGTTTTTTTTTTTCTTTATCCGTATGGGAAAAATCGTGCGTACGGCGCACGGACGGAAAAACTTTTATTCCAGATACGGATTCTACACCCTTTGAAACGTAAACCATGGAATTTTCAAGGGGGAATTAGAATTTGTTTTCTTTACAAGAGCGATTACAATGGTTTATTATTGAATAATAAACCAAAATTAAGTTCTCTAACACTGTTGCTACGATACCCACACTTATGATTTGATTACAATCTACCATTAGTGTACCAGAATCTGTTCTAAACAAGGTTAGTCTCAAAGAATTTGTGGATGTTCACAAAGAAACCGTTATTTTAAATAGTAAAATATTAATTAATTTCGTTCGTAGGAACATCATCAGTAACAAATCAACAAAAGCATATTGGATTCTAATGAATATTGAGATAAAATGGATTTCGAATAGCGTTATTAGATTGAGATTGAAATGGATATGTCTTGGAAATAGAAGTTCAGTTGTAGAAAAGAAATGCAAGTCTTTACAATAAGAAGCTTCAAAGGGTTTAGAAATACAAATATTGTTGTATATTCATATTAATTCATTAATAAAGTGAACGTCCAGGTTGTAAGGGTGGACCCAAACATTGTGTTCAAACTGGTTGGAAATTCAGGCGAAATCCTTACCTCGCCGGTGGAAGTGAGATTGATGTTGGACGGTTCTAAGCCCAAGAACGCATCAGTTTCAGATGGGAACGGAGAGTCCTGCTCAATTTTTCCGGAAGTAATGTTGAACAACATGTAACTGATCCGAGAGTTACTCTTGACAATCGCGTGGAGACCTAAAACAAAACAAACCATATTCCTTCATATCTCATAGATTGAGTTTCACGTAATCCCAAAAAGGAAAACGTCTATCTGTCATTGAGCAACATAATTCTGTAATATGGTACAATTAAAATCAATATCAAGCCTCAATTTTATCCAGTTCCCACGAAAATACATGAGAAAGGGATATCCATATTTTAATCATCTACACTTTACTTTTCAATTGAGGATCCTATAAATCAGAAAAACTATACTATCGACAAAGTAATCCAAGTAAACAAAGTCAATGAAGGGAGGTGACGTGGAGTTCACTTTACACATTGGCTCTTCGGGCCAAAGGTCCGACAGATCGTGACGCGAAGGGACCCACAAGCTGGACCCCGAATGCCAAGGAGGAATAGAACCTACGGCTAAAATTCAAGAACATGGACATGCGTAAGCCAAGAACCGGAGGAACACCCTGAAAACACGCTCGATTTGCTTGTTCTGTCCAATTCCAGATCACTTTTTTGGGCTGCATTTTGCAAAGAGACATCCGACCAAACCTATTCTGCTACTTCGACAGCCTTTTCAAATAAGTTTTAGACGTAAGAGGCTTTTTCTCATTCGTTCCACACAAGTTTTGACACGCTTAGGCCCCCCATTATCGTTCAAAGCTGATTTTTCGGCAGCTTCACGCATTTTAACCTTCTTTTGATGTTCTGCAGCAGTTTTAGGCTTCTTTCGTATCGTTGTTCCATCATGGGAAGTCGGTATACCGAATAGGCGTAAATGTATTAGTGAAATGACGAGTACATACACCTGAAGACGTTGAAGGAGGACAATCTGGGATCCAGGACACATCACCAGAGGATGGCTAGAGTAAAGCAGGGTCCACATCCATCTGGAACGTCCGGAAATACGGATAGGGAAAGCTAGTGAAAAACAGTGGAGGGGAATCGCGGAAGTTGGTAAGGTATATGTAAGGCGTTCATAACCATCCAAAATGTTGGCTGTTCCTGGAGCACAAGCAAACAACTCGTCTCCTGCTGTTTCAGCTCCCAATGCCATTCCGTATGCTTAGTAGTGGACTGGGCAGTTGCGGAGCACAAAATATCAGAAAAATCTGATGCGTACAGTTTGCTTCAAAAGTGCTTCTCTGGAAAAATATTCCCCCTCCCCAGCTGATGTCCAACCAATCACCAGCTTGTACGCACTTTCCGGACAACTTTCCAGAAGGATGTGACCCCTGGTATGTGAGGGTTCTCGCAGAATTTTATAGCCCTTATGATGGCTCGCTACTACCTTTAATGGAAACATATTCTTCTTCTATGATCGCCGCTTCATAACATAATAGAGAGTTCCTAGGAGATCCGCCAACACCGATACAAATCCGTATCGCGATACAAACGCGCGATTGCCCATGCGCCGCCAATACGATTGGTCGTATTGCAATACCACGGTGGTATCTTTACGGAAGTTACGATACCACTGATGCGATCCGAACGAACGTATCTTTCGTCCTTATCGCTAAGTAACCGCCATCGGGGTAACCTAGTTGTAAACCGTTTTGCATCCACCAACAGGTACATCCGCTGTTTTTCTGGACTGGGTAAGTGTACATGTTCTCTATTAAATCGGAACGAAAATAGTAAGTCATCCTTGCTCATGTCGTCCAGGGAAAATCTCCCATAGAGCAGGCTTAATTGTTGAGGTGCTTCCCTTACACTCTCCCGCTCCAAGTACGTTAGAAAAATCAACAGCAACTCCTTAGTTGAAATTAATCCGTTGACATAATATTCAAAAAAGTCTGTCACCCCCTGCAATTTTGGTTAAAAAAACGAAAGAACGAGTGAACCGAGTAATCTTGTAAAGCATAGAACAGACTGCTCGTTTTCTTATAGTGACGTGAAAGCAAAACGTACATGACTCAGATACGGATCAGTCGATACCACTAGTTCAGCTGATAGAGCAGGTAACGCCATTTTTGCTAACCAGAGCTGTGCTCGCCCTAGATACCACCACCAACTAGATGCGATACTACGGTGTCTGACTCTCCTCGGAACTCTCTATTAAAGGATGATGACCTAACGTGTAGATGCTACAAAACTGGCTGTTACTTTAACCAGAGGAGCGGTGCTCGCCCTAGATACGATACCACGGTGTCCGAATCTCTTAGGAACTCCCTATTATCGCATAGGTTACACAATCCTAAGTTCCGTATCATCGAACAAGTAAAATTTTGTGACGCGATACCATTCCCAAAAAATGTAACACTTTTGGCCAGTTAGGTCAAAGCTAAAGCACGTTCCATGCTAAAAATAAATGACGACATGTTGAAGTATAATTATTACCATGACCGTCAACAGCAACCGCTAGGATGTGGCCAACATTTTCACTGATGTTCACGCGGCGTGGAGTCCTTTGAAAGCAGTCAGGCGCCCTCGATGTAGTGCTAGTTTTCACAACCTGCGGACGTGAAAATGAGAATAGTAGACAGCAGTAGGAATTGAACCGCTAAGAGTGAATGAAGCTGTCAAATTTACAACATAGATGATGTTTTATGAGTGACGCTCATCTCTATTAAGAGGGTTTTAGTCGTATAAAAGGAACTGAGTAAATATAAACGAGTTTCCCCTGGGATACAGATTGTAAACTGAATAAGGCAGTTTGTTTTGCCAATTGTAAAATCAATATATAAAAGTAGAACTAAAGCTATGTTCAACATCACAAGAATAGAGATAATAATGTTGACACAATCTTGGAAATTTCAATTTAGAGCTTGTTTATTCTTTTCAATTTTGATGTCACTGAGCAAAACGTCATTTATAAATGAAACGGATTTGGTAACCAAAGGGTATTAGTCTGTCGACCCATAACACATCAATAGATTTTGTCAATCATCAAAGCTATGACTTGGACTCTTTCTTCAAATACCGTTGCAACTGCTGCAAATTATCAATGAAAGAAATTGAACACTGAAGCCAAATGAGACCCAACTGACTGAAACTCGGACAATTCATTTTTAAATTAATTAAGTGGACAATTAGGGCCTGCAAAATTAGGGTTAGGAGCAAGGAAAAGTCAAACGTACGTGAAATTTCAATAAACAAACCTTTACATTGCGTTATATGAAATCCTAATTAAAAAGATGAATGAATGATGAAGTACACCAATGATTTCAAGTTGAAATAAGCAGGTTTATTGGCCTATATAAAGGGATTGGTCAAGGACTTTTTCCAGCAAACCACAGATTAGCAAAATTTGTTCGTCATTCCCCGTGGTACAACACTAGTCACATTTGGCTACATTTTGGTACTGTCAAGTGTGTCAATTTTCACAGAAACCAACAACACAACATGAGCTAATTGCTGAACAATAACTACCAACGCATCAATTACCTGCAAATCGTCCTTTCTAAGGAGTCGGCAATCTTGCAAAAGGCTTTGGGACTCTTCGGTAGTCATGTCTTTCGCTTCTTTCCGTTCTTTGGAAGATGTTGGGGGGAACCAAACAGCAGCATACGCTCCGTCCACTTTCAACACCCTCCCTGTAAAAATTACAAATGGTTGAGATTAGAGGGAACAGGTTGTATTACGTCTCAGACACTGAAGAGAGAATGAATCTTCTTCAGCCTTCCACTACGTAACTACAAATTGGAATGGATTTTTAATTGCAGGAATAACTGGTACTCCACAAGGTTCAGTCGATGTTAACATTGGCCAACAAAACTAAGTGTTGTTTGGTGGTGGTTGAGAGAAGATAAGGGTTGGTGTTGCAGTTTTTCGGAGTGCTGATTCCAAATTTGGGAGCCATTTTTCACTATCAGGTATGGTTCTCGAGATATAGCTAATAGACCAATTTTCTAACAACGTTTGGGTGTTAAAAGTAGCACTTCAAAAATCCCAATTGATTTTCATAACTCTACCAGTCTAACTTAAGCATGGGTTACACCAGAGTGAACACAAACGAGCCGAACGTTCACTGGTGTTCGCCGTGGTTCGCTAGAATTCGCGAACACCAGAGAATGGGTGCAGTCATACCAGAGTGAACACATGAATCTTCTTGACTGGAACATCGTTTGCTTGTGCTCCACTAGACCAATCCACTCGACAAATAATCATGGATGAGTGCTACTTCATTTGTAGCCATGCCGGAATTTTTCTTTTCCCTGTTCCGTTCACGCCTCAACGAAACAAGTAAAGAATTGAGCTTCTTAACTTCAGCAACATCAGTGTCCATTACATCCGCCAGCGATCTCCAACTGTCTTTTTTTATTTGACAGTTTGTAATCAACACTGTTTCGATCCCATAACACGGGCCTTGCTTTGTACTCTTCAATTAGCACTAACACTTTTTCATCAGTCCAATCCATAGTCAAACAATAGAAGTAAAACGAAAGAAACAACTTTAAAACAACTTTGTAGACAGCAGTAGTGGTGATACAAAGGACCAGACTGGAGTCACAACGATGTGGTCACACTGAAGCGAGCGCCGAACTCGAGTGAACGCGAATTTCCTTTGATCATTCGCTGCAAAACCGACAATGGATGGAGCAGGAGCGAACGCGAACATGCGACTACCGAGCACTGCCGAACACAGCCGATTGGGGTTCACTACCGCTCGAGGCACCGGTCACACCAGACCGAATTTCGCATTCGCTGCTGCTCGTTCGCTCGTGTTCGCTCTGGTGTAACCCATGCTTTAGTTTTATGAGGTGCAGAATCCGAATTCGTAACCCGATTTTAGTTATCTTCTCCCGTTCCATAGGAAACAACGGTAAAGCACACAAACTTTTGTACAACTCTAACTGCAGTTTTTGAATAAACAACCGTACATTTAAAAACTCTGATTCCAACACCAGATTCAGCATGAAAAATCTTGTATGAATTGCTCTCTTTCATTTGTCCCTAATGAAACCTCATAAAACATAGAGCAGTTGAAAGTGAGAAATTGATTGATTGGGAAGTGCTTTGCTTAACATACACACGTAGCTAGAAAATAGGTATACGAGGAATATTCAAAAACCAGACCTGATGAAGAAAATCAAGTTTCAGTTTTGGATTCAGCACACTGCAAAACCCCAACACCAACCCTTATCTCCTCGATAACAAACAACACTTTTTTGTATTCTGTGGGCTACTGAATAATTTAGACACCAAAATGTTATGATTTGTAGTTGATAGTAGTTGTTATACATAAAAGGAGTAGCCTAACGTTGGCCTACAAGACAATTATTATTAAGTGAAACTTGACAAATCCAAAACATTCCTGCTATCATGAAGCAGTCAAAAAATTCATCATATTTGATATTCCATTGTTTAATGTGTATTCTTCAATTATGTAGTAACTATACTGAAGATAAGGAATCGTAACTGAAGGGTCATGGGGAAAAACGATCAAAGTTTATTTTCAGTCCGAAATGAGTTAAACACGGGATATTGTACCTGGTTCAGAGTAGAATGCGGTGCATGATTCACATGGGGGAAAAAAGTTCAGGTTCCTAGTCAAATCACTAGCGGAAAAAAACGTCTGCGCTCAAAAACGATCAAAGTCCCGAGCGTCATTGGGAAAGAATGATCAAACTCCAAACAAACGAACCGCCTTCGCTATTCCACCCGCCTACATTACCAGTAAGTAATGAAGTTACCAGTAAGTAATGAAGCTTTATGAAAGGCCTGTGCCCATAAAACCTGCCAAATGGAAGGACCTTCAGCACTTAACCACGTTTTTGGACGGCCCAGATGCAAGATTGTTTTACCGTAATCTGATCCCTGATAACCCCTCACTTATCAACCAGGAAGACAGCACAGTGAATAACGAAGACAATGTTGAGAGAGAAAAAACATTTATTGATCATTATATGGGGTGGAATGTTGGATTAGTTGGGTTTGTCAAAAGTATAAATTGATATGCCAAAAACTCAAAGTGGTATGCCAGAAGTTGAAATTGAGTTGCCAAAAGTTTAAATTGAAATGCCAAAAATATTAAAATTGAATTGTGCCAAAAGTTCAAATTAAAGACGATGTTGATTATATTGACAACCCTCTTACTGATGATATTGCCTACTGTGACGAATAGATTAAGTAAGGTCGTGTTTTTTGTTTCATTTTTATTTACAAAAAAAAAAAAAATTTTTTAAGCTGGCGCATGTTTAAAGCTTTATTTTAATTTCAAAAATTAATAAGCATAGTCAGTACATACCACTTTATATTTCACACAAGCAGCGATAAACCCTCTGTGTACAGGAAAAAAAGATCCAAGCCCACGCATTTTTTTTTTTTTTTTTTGATTGTAAAATATACAGTAAAATCTCTTAAAACCAACTTTTCTGAAACGGAATATTATAAATAAATGCTATTAGAACACAATGTGTTTCAATATTGATTTTTGTCTCAATCACCAGTACCCATGACGACTCACTCAACTTTAAAATTGATATTCTGAACATTTTGAAGTTTAGGACTCTGATCGTTTTTCCCCATGACGCTTCAACTGTGTTTTATTCTAGGACGTAGCAAAACTAGGTTGAAAAACACGTAGACATTGTTATTCCCAATCTCGTCTAATCAACGATGGAAAATAGACCGGTGAGCAGACAAACATACAGCTTGAAACAACTACAGGGTGTCCCAGGAGTTTTGCACAATCCGACTCCTACGTGTTCTACAACTCATTTCCAACCAAAAATGCCTCTTAGCAATTTTTTGCCAGAAGCCTCGTTTTCGAGCTATTCGCAATTTAAGATTTTTTTCGTGTTTTCGATCTCAAGTCATTAAAACTGTCATAACTCCTTCAATTGTGGAGAATAGCTCAAATTTGATGACACCGTTGGAAAGAGCGTTACATTTTCTATCTATTTGATGTCAGAAAACTATGGCAGTTTTGTCAAAATCTTAAAATCGCCTGTTTTTCGTTATGACAGTTTTAATGACTTAAGATCGGAAACACGAAAAAACTCTTAAATCGCGAATAGCTCGAAAACGAGGCCTCTGGCGAAAAATTGCTAAGAGGGATTTTTGGTCGGAAATGAGTTGTAGAACACGTAGGAGTCGGACTGTGCATAACTCCTGGGACACCCTGTGTAATCTGTGTTGTTTAAGAAACACTCCAAAGCTTTGTGCGTTAATGATAGTGCATTGTAAATGTCGATAAATTTTTATAATCAGTAAATCTGCTGAAAGCTTCACATTCAAGGAATTCAAAGCTTTGTAAATTGAGAGTATCAGTGCTCTGTAAAGTAAGAAACTAATGAGTAGACTTGCCAACAGGAAGACTTTTGACGTCGTCGACAAAGACCACGTCCCGGAGACCCCACATGACCTCATCTTTCTTCTCGTCTTCTTTGATGGGAGCTCTTTTAGGTCGCTCTGAAACAACAGAACACGTATTCAGATCGTGTAGATTAGAACTACTGATGGTATGTATCATTGCATTACATAGAAGAGTTTTTATAAATAAACAAATGAAAGAGTTTTTCCTTTCCACGCCACATGGACACTATGGTCGCAAATCTATGGGACCCAAAATAATGCTAGTTATAGAACTAGCTCATTCAGGAGATTGATTCCACACGGTAAGTAAACTCACATTGTAACCTGACCACTGATAAAATCGTGCAGCTCCACAAAGTCATAAAATTCCTAACCCATTGACCCACTGGGAAATAATGAGAATGTTTGATCAGACAGAATTTCATCGCTCACACGATGGACTCACATGGTATAAACTCTACTTAATATAAAAAGGTTAGCTAACCTGTTGTTCTTTTATGTAAATTAGTACAAAGACAGTCGAGCCCTTACAATGATTGGAACACGGTTTGATTGTTACTAAATTCGTAGCCATAAAAGTGTCCACATGGTTCATCTCAAGTGAAATGTAAAGGTTATAGTTTTGAAACAAACTCTCACCATTTCTCCAGAATGAAGAAATTAAAAATGAAGCCGTAATAGACGTGATTGCTACATTCTACAGGTTTGGTATGGCATGGCATGACAGCTAAAATGATGAACACAAGTTATTAAGAGGCTACGAAATTTTTTTACCAGAGAATAACGATTCATTATGTGAAAGAAGCTTTGATCAATGTAACATGTTGAAAATGAGCCAGTAATTGAATATATATTGACTTCGTCACCTTATCTGCGCTTCAACACATAATTCAAAATGACAAGTTCAACACATAATTTAATATCGACTGGCATTGCGCTGCTGATTTCATCGAACTTAGTGCTCAAACTTTATGCTGTCTTGGAACTCCAGAAGTTCATAAATATTTAATATTCGTAATGAAAATCCTCATCCACGTCCACACAGTCGAACAATGAAACACGTTAAAAATGAGCAATAATGATGGAACTAAGAAATTCAACGCTCTTTAAAGGAGGCTTTGAATACGTTAACATGGAACATGATATCCCGCAAACTTAATTCGGCTTAAATATGTACTCCGTTCTACCAACACAATCGATACCATTAGTTTCTGTCCTGAATAGAACCCACGGAAACTTTATAATAGATTCAACTTGTACAAACACGAACAGTAAATGTGCATGGTTTAGACAAATGAGATATTAATGATATAAGAAGCGACACTATCAGGAAAACTTACTGTGGGAGGTAGATCCGGTGTCGGAGCATGTGGAAGATGCTGGACTAGGTGGAGGAGGCATATCTATCCGGTCAGCGGTCTCCTTCTGGCTGGACGACTTGGGTTGAGAAGTGCTGCTTGATTTACTGCATTTATTACTGAAAAGCACAATTATAGATGAGTCAGTGCCCTGAATGTTACTGACCGTACAATCCATCTTGAAAACTTGCGTTTTAGAGGGGAATTGTCAGTGGACAGTGCATATACTCACCCTGAGCTGTTTTCATAAATGTGGTTGTTTAATTTTAGTTGTTTTTGCCATTTAATCTACTATTATGTTCAACATGTATGTCAGTTATGTCAGGTTTGTTGTAATAGAATTATATAAAATTGGTTGTTGAAGCTCCAAAATTGGTGGTTGTTTTCTTTGTTTTGCTGTCTAGCAATATTGTCAGGTGAAAATGAAGGAGAAACGACACTGCGGCCTTGTTAGATTTGACGTGATTGGGGCAATATAGTGGAGAATTGAGGGGGTACGACACTACCTCCCAACTTGACGGTAATGGTCAGAATCATCAGTTCAAAGGCCTTAAGCAGGGTTCACATCCATCTGGAACGTCCAGAAATACGGATAGGGGAAGCTATTGAAAAGCAGTGGTGGGGATGGAGGGGAATCGCGGAAGTTGCGAAGGCGTATGGAAGGCATTCATGACCATTTCGGTTGTCCAGAACAGCTGTTTCATGCGCTTCCTCCCACTGCTGCTTCAGTTCCTGACGGCATTCCGTATGTGCGGTAGTGAACTTCGCAGATGCGGAGCCAAAAATATCTTCAAAATCTGCTTCAGCAGGTAGAAGCAAAAGTGCTTTTACCGATAAAATATTCCCCCTCCCCTGTTGATGTCCAACCAATCAGCTGCTCGTACGCACATTTCGCATAGCTTTCCAGATGGATGTGAACCCAGCTTGAGTAGTTGGCAGTGAGGAGATTCTCCTAGTTTATTCGTTACCATGACAACAAGGTTATTTCCACGTTATTACACCTCACTGATGTTAGGATGCGCTAGTGTCGCAGTCACACAAATAACAACCATAGATAAAACAATCTGCGCATTCAACAAAGGAAAAAATATTAGTAGGTTACAAGAGGAACTCGAATTATACCTGCTTGATGAGGATTCAGAACGTGTCTTGGCCTCAACTTTTATTTCCGTCGCCATCGGTGGTATCAATTTGAATCGACAAACGTCAGCCAAATTCCAAGCAGCGTTGAGCAGCTGCCCAACTTTGGGAACGCCTCCCAAAACCGTGAAACCTACAAAACGAATGTGTAACCGTCAGGTTCTTATATGTACAATACACCAGCGTTATCCATTCTGCTGCTTTCATTGAACTCTTGGATATTGATACATGAAATTTATACCTATTGCACCAGCTTGATACATGGGGCTGTTTTTCATGCAGACTTGAGTCCCGGAGGCAATTTCTTGGCTACCGACAGAAGGGCGGGATTTGGAAGATTTTGCCCTGTGTTTTTCCCATTGCTTCTTCCGTTGATTAAATGGTAAGACGCCCCTGAAATATTTATACAAACTAAATTAGTAACTGGCCAGCCAACCACTCTGAGAAGCTCTAATCCAAAGGCTACAAATTAGAAAAAAAAATAATAACGCAACAAATGAATACAAAAAGTAATGTTACATCTGTATAAGAAACCCCTTCTAGGCAGATCACTGACCTATGGATAAATATTGAACAAAGTCTATAGTACATTGCAGAAATATAACCATTTGGTCGCAGGTTTCTGCCATAAGAAAAAACGTCTGCCAAGTGGGTGTGGCACATAGCTTCCTCGTATCCATAGCATGACTGTATAGATCATTGAAAATTTCATCGAAATCGGTCAAGAACTCCCAGAGTTATGCGCGTAACAAGGATTTCACGTTTGCGCATGCGCAGAGGCTACTATTGATCCGGGGGTCATGAAACTCATAGGGGACCATCTAAACATCAAACCGAACAATCCCTGAAAATTTCATCGAAATTTGTAAAGAACACCTGGAGTTATGCGCTTAACAAGGATTTCACGTTTGCGCATGCGCAGAGGCTACTATTGATCCGGGGGTCATGAAACCAATAGGGGACCATCTACACCCCAACCAGCACAATCCCTGGAAATTTCATCAAAATCGGACTATAACTTCGTGTAGTTTTGCCCGTAACAAGGATTTGCTGACAGACAGACAGACACACAGTAGATTTGTAGTTAGCTTAGATTAGATTTCTAGTTAGTACTCTGTAGATAATTCATAACGGAGGTCTATAAGACATCAAAGAAATCTCCTACAAAGAGAAAAATTAATGATATGACAACCTAGTGACTTCTAACGCGTTTACTAAGCATAGTACCAATAATCAGTTGAAATTAATCAAGTTGAAATACATCATTATTTTGTTTCCTTAAAATATCAGAAAGCGACCACAATTTTCATTTGGATGAAATAAAAATCAACCTGCTTTTTAGATTAACTGTTAATCTCGAAAAGCCTCAAATTTTGAAAGGTTAACGAAAATAGTTTTTTCTGGAATATAAAATAAATGGACGTTAGTAACTGCTATTTAACGACCTTTGATTTTTCTCTTTAAAAAAACGGGTTTTTCGATATTTCAAATTGAAATGTTCAAGTTTATCATTCTATATGTCGCTTACATGGAAAGAAGTGTTTCCAGTTTCATAACCCCTGCCGTACAAATTAGGGCATGTCAACTAAAATAAACTAAAAATTAATGTGAGTTTCACCAGAGTTGAAACCGATGACAGGTACGAAAATAATCCCTACAAATTACATTCTAAAATAACTGTTATTTTCAATCACTGCTATTAATGTTATCTAGAAGGATAGAAGAATCTAGACGGCTGGTACTTCTGAGCGGTAGCGAGCGTCGGTGATTTTTAAATCCAGAATATTTTTATTGATTGCGAACAGAGAAAATTGAAGCCACTAGATGGAAATAACAAAAAAATCTTTTAAAATTTTTAAAAATCTTTTACCCTTAAATTGATTGATTTGATTAATAATGAAGTCAAGATTTCTGGCGCGACGGATGATTTTAAAATCAAATTTCGTAAAATTTGTTCCAGTAAGCTTAGTCCAAGAGGAAAGCTTCGGAAAAATTATGGCAGACAGACAGATTTTACTAATTTGATTTTTGAATCATTAATGACTTGAAATGTAAGCCAACAAATTTTAAAGGAGGGGTTAATTTATCAAGTTTTCCATTAGTTGAACATTTTAATTTAATCAATAATAATACAAAGCTACTAGCTTCTTTAAGCTTAAATAAGTTTAAAAAAACTTGATTTTGACGTACAATAATCATCGTTATTACTGCAGTTGGAGTGATTAAGACTTCAAATATTGGTATTTGGAGGATGGGGTTAATATTATAAAATTAGTGAAGTATTGGAACTTCATAATCATTACGATTCATACTGGCAAATGATACCATAACAGTATTCTCCATTTACTGCAGTGGCCGCAGGTGGATGACTGAATTTAACTTTTCTGATGTACGTACCAATCGATGCAATCAACGAGATTGGTCTGTTGTAGTTTTCAATTTTTTAAATGCACAGATAGGTATTTATACAAAAAACTGTTGAGTCTTATAATGGAAACATTCGATTCCTTCAGCAGATGTATAATTAATGTGTCTCCAAGAATCAGCAAAATGCAATTTCACTACATTTTAATTGGATGTAACCTTACCACCAATAGAGAGCTCCACTTTCCAGTCTTGCTAGCGAGTATAACGTACAGGTGTGCAGTGAAACAATTTTGTCCAACGTGAATTCTGTAAATGTTGTAGCCGGGTGTTCGAGTTTGGCCGCAGCGTGTGCCAGCTGTTCGTCCATCCACGTGGCGACTTTTCCCGAGTCGGTAGCCACAGTGCAACGGATGGAGCAGGCAGAGATCAGAACCACGCGCTCATTGGCGAGACCGAGGGGGATAGTTTTAGGATGATAAACACCGCCCTGAAACAAAACATGAATCCACAATGACAATTTTCAACACATATCAGAGAAAGCGATACGTCACGTGAACTCGTGGAAGATACGTACGTCTGGATGTCTATAAGGTTCAGGCTCCGACCACTTCCACTGATGTAATTGCCCATTTGCAGTAATAGCTATGAGTTCGCTGTGGAGAGCGGCAATGCTGACGAAACGCGGCGCACCACCAGATATGTCTTTTTCAGGCCAGAACTCGACGTCATCAGACATCCACAGAGGATTGCCGCCTATCACGTCCTTCTTTTTGCTATCTGCTAACAAATTTACAATAGAAATTTACATGGTATTCCAAATGGTATCAGTTGATATTTAAAGAGGTGCTAACACATTTACAGAACACTAGTTGTACTGAAAAAGGCGAATGAGAAAAACAACATTAATGGAATGAACTTGTCAAAGATAGAGTAACAAATCAATTCTTCAGAAGCTATTTCCTTGTTAAGCTCTCGTATTTAGATAGTCAAAAGTTAGTGAACAGATAAGTGGAGCTTATGCTAAACTAGATGACAGTCACTGTAACAAAATCCATGAAAATAAATACAAATCAGACATCTTGTGATAGCCGACACCATCTATCGGCTATCAACGGAACAATCGCGAGAGGAGAGGCGAGGAGTGACTGGGGGGAAGGAGAGATTACGAAAACTTGCGACAAGCCCCTCTCCTCACCACTTTCTACCCAGCTCTCATCCGACCAGGTAATCCGTTCTTTCAATTTCGGTATTTGAATCAAATTGATATTAATATCCCAGTTCCATCCTATTAACCGAACTCCTTACCTAATACCACCTGCGGTGCTATTTTATAAAAATAAAAATATTAAAGGAATACCAAAACCTTTTCCACATCGTGGTAGGAGCCCCGTAGTAATTCTGGGAGCAATAAATACGATTGTTGGATAAATAACTCAATCTATTACCAAACCTTGTGTAGCATTATTTCTTGAACCTTATATATCCTTATATAAAATAACCGTAGTAATTAATAAGGTCAAAAAAGGGAATATTATCAAGTAAAGGTAGAATTGATATAACAATTCCTTTCAAGTATTACAATCTACTGGATTTTTTGAGAAATTAATTTTGGAGTTTTATATTTAAAACTTCGCGCACATTAGAATAGAGTTATTGTAAACGCTATTTTTCAAGGGGTATAGACAGTCCATGAACAATTTTGAGTGAAATTTTGGTTGGTAGAAACCTTTGAGACAAGATGCTGCGAATTCTAACACATGCGTTTATTATTTTTTGAATAATGCTCGTTTTTAGGTTTGTGAGGTTACTTTTAGGTTTTAATAGTGATTATTTATTACCGGCGAATTTCTGAGGTTCTAAAACCAATCCCAGTCGATTTTTCATTCAAAATTACAAGAAAATGACACCCCACTTGCCCATGTCCGTGAAAACCACGTTTTCTATTAGTTTTTGGCCAATAGCATTCGATCGGGTTGGCTTGAAGTTAGAATCAACTAGACCCCAAGTGGAAATTATTGAAAATAGTAAACCAGATGTGACCAACGGTAATAAAAGAGAACAATATGCTTATTCCTTCAATTCGTTTCAAGGAAGGTTAGTGTTTTGAAAAGTAAACTTTTTAAAGTCTGTTTATGCGGAGTCAAAAAGCTCTTGGTTGGTTAGAAAGGTTTATGAATAGAAATGAACCAATGCCAGGTTCTTGAAAAGGAAGGATTTGCATGCAGGATGGAGACATATTACCTATGTCTAATTCAAATAGCTAAGGACCTTGGTATTCTGTTCAGCCACGACCTCTCGTTCTCCGCCCATATCGATTCAGTGGTCTGCCGTGCATTGGGGTTACCTTAAGAGGAATACCACTGAGTTGGACTGTTTACCAGCTTTGCTAACCCTCTACTCAACATTGGTCAGACTGGACTGGACTGGACTGGACTACGGTTCTATCGTTTGGTCCCCACACTACCAAATACACAAGGACCAGCTTGAGAGGGTTCAGAGGTTTTTATGATATATTGGGTGGAAAATGCGGATACCATGCGATGGCTACAGCTCCCGGGCTGTGGCCGACCGTTGCGATCTTGTCACCCTGGAGACACGTCGCAGAATCACGGATTTGATGTTTTTCTTCAACCTAATTAACGGTAACATCGACTGCCCTCACCCTGTGTCGGAAATCCAGCTGGAAGTTCCCACTTTTTACTCCAGAAGCCCGCCTACCTTTCATCTCAACTTCGCTTCAACCTACTACCTTCGAAATCAACCGCTCTATAGAATACCTACAGCCCAGCTCTTGACTTTTTCTCCAACCAATCAATAAATTCCTTCCGTACCGAAATTTTTAACATTTTTCACCTCCAACAAAGCCAACAGTTGTAATACTTTATGAATTTTGTAATTGGGCATTAGCCCGTTTTGTAAATAAATGAATAAATGAGTACTGTTCAAGAGTTCGATTTGAAATCCTTCACTGTCACTTTTTATCAGGAGCACGGCAAGGATATAACCCTGTAAGTTATCGGCCAGACACTGAAAATTTGAATACAAGAATACCAGGCAAGTAATCCTATTATGAATATATAACTCAAACTGTGTAGCACAATAATTCTGACCTCCTTCTTTGTCCCAATTGGTGTTATCCCTTAGAGCATTCTCGAGCCACCTTCTAGGGCCGAAATACTGGCGGTCCCTCCATCGGGAGAAGCTGTCGCGGTCATTTCCATCGCGCCTTTCTGTGCGGTCTCGGTCGCTGCTCCTCTCGCCACCGCTGGAGCTTTCCGTTCCTGTTCGATCTCTGTCCGAGTTGCTGTTGGCTCTCCGCAAGCTGCTACTTGTGCCGCCTCGACTGCTAACGAATATCAAATTATGAATAGAAGGTAACAGAAAGTCGGCAAACATTTGGAAGGAGGGAATCTAGGGAAGCTAGTGATACGAAATCCCGATTGAGAGAAAAACACAAATCAGTTTGACTTACAACACTGACAAATTTTGAAGAGCAGCAAGTTTTAAATGAAGTACAATACCTTATAAAATATTTTATAATACCTTTGACTAATTGAATTGTTGAAAAAATAGTTGCTATCTACTCAAATGAAACGAAGGTTCTTTGTTAACCACACTCAACGTATCCTCGCTGCCATCCTTAAATATCGAGACAAGGAGATGGTTGAATGGTCCAATTGCCCCTTCCAAGGATGATGCGACAATACCTGCAAACCCCTGACGCTAAAAGGCTGCAGGCTCGAAAATTTGGAAGGGCGAACTAATCATATTTATTTATTTAAGCTTACACGGGCATGTAGCCCAATTACAAGAATAGATGACAATAAAATAAGAAAAAGAATAATACAACAAATGCTGGAATTAAGAAGAATACATGAATATTCAAATAAGTTGTGAAGAATAAATTATCAGTATGCAAATGTTGGTTAACGGAAGTAACATTTTAGGGTTTGTCCCAACTGCCTCAAGCAATTAAAAAAAAATCAATTTTGTTGTTGGATGCCGCAAGATTTAAAGATCGAAGCGCGCGAAGAAGGGGATTGTTAAACAAATAATTATTAGGGGTTGTCTGTCAATTCGCTGTATCGACAATCGATTTCAGACCTAAGAAGGCCTATAACAAAGGTGCAATCCGCTACACGGCGACGCTGATTAAGAGAAGCCAATTTACATAAAGCCAACGCATCATCAAGATCAAAATTAGGCCAGCTCACACCCTGCCCATAGGCGACAAGACGAAGGAATCGATCAGAAGGGTTTTGATAGTACGGCGACCACACAATGGACCCATACTGTAGGATCGAAAGCCAACACATTGAAGAGCACAATCAGGGCATCCACATCCTTGAATCCCCTCATATGGCGTTTCAGAAAGCCGAGACTTCTAATTGCTCGTGAGCAGATTCCGTCTATATGCAGCGAGAATTCAAGACGAGAATCGAAGATGATTCCGAGTCAGCTAAAGAACTCACCCTAGATATAATCACAATGTAGGGGAGAGCTGGGCTGGATGGCATAAGGGGTTAGTTGGCATTCTAGTTCTGAAAAGTACCGCGATTGGCGTCAAGACCTAGTGAGGCTGTCATGTTACCTTTACAGTCACCACCTTCCACAGCAATCTCAGAATTATTCTAAGAGTTCTCAAAGCAGGAAGCTAGTGAAGGCAGTGTGAAGCTAGTGTGTTGTGTGTGATTCTGAATTTTTCATAGCTTCTAACTGTGTTGATATATGGGGACTTTCCTACAGTTTTTCTAATGAATAGGTTCACAGCTTATAGCATACAAGCAGTTTCTATCTTCTTTCGTTGAACATGGTTTTGGTGGCCATGATTGTCATTGGTTTCTTGCCGGGGTTAGCTGGCCTTCTTCAAAGGGGGGTTTGTTGGCACAGGTTCTTGTTAGACCACTAACCATAAGTTGAAAAAAAGAAGACCACTCGAAAGAGACGCAAGTTGTGGAGGAAACAACGGAGGACGATTCAGATGGTGGTATCAGCTTTGCAGAAACTGAAGACAGCGTGGATTTGCCTTTTGATAGCTATTCAGATTCAGATGATGGTCAACGAACACTCACGGAAATTCACAGAAAACAAGGGAACGGCAATGAGATGAGAGAATCCCATAACGGTTTTGTTGAAGGATTCAGAGTGGGTGATTATGCGGCTGAGAGATACGTTGGAAGAACATACCCTGGTCAAATCACCGAAATTGATGTAAATGATACCAAGGTTAACACCATGACAAAGCTGAAGAAGCATTGGTTATGGCCCAAAACACGAGATGAAATCTGGTACAGAAAAGATGTGCTGAAGGTAATTGAGACACCAATTATGACATCCAACTATCCCCCACTATATTCCATCAACATGGACGGATGTTGTAATTTTCCAAGTTAATACTTTGGTATATCCAAAGAATAGGTAACGCACCTCTTATCAGTGATATGTTATCACACCCGCGATATCGATATAGGTCCACGGTATCGATATATCAAAAAAATATCCCACATCAATCCTTCTAGTGAAGTATAGAGCTAAAAAAGAGAAGGTTCCGAGAGCTAAAAAATCAGAAGGAAGGGAAGGGAAATGGATTCCGACGCGGAAGAGAGTGATGGGGAAAATGGCGCGTACTGGTGTCTGGTGAAGGTAAAATGGTCGTGATAATCGTTTCAAGATGGCATTATATCGATGTAATAATCGATAATTAGATCGATGTAAGGACACATCGATCTTATCTGATAAGATCGTGATAAGAGGTGTGCGTTACCTATTCTTTGAATTAGCCAATACTTTTTCTTTTGATTATCCACCAAATAAAATGACTTTAACAATTCACTCATTTTCTTTATACATTTCATCACCAACTACAAATAAGATTTCCATGGTTAATTTTTAACCCTAGCGTTCTCCGTATTCAACATACGTATAAATACGAAATTTGAAGCCGTTTCAGACTGCGAAGGACTTCCCATAAAAGCTGAAGTGATGCAGGCCAACCTAACCCCACCTTTGGTGACAACTAACTCCGCTAATGGGGTGTGGTGGCATGTCTTGACTTAGAGCAGGAGAATTGGGAAACATGAAAAACTGAGGGACATTTGGAAATAATTCCAACGAGGTTTTGTGACCGAGATGTCTACGTACAAAATTCATTTGTCCAATTTAAACGAATTGAACCCCACAAAATATGAAAAATCCACGCCAATCAGCCCCACTCCCCTGTAGGTTTTCCATGAACCGTTTCTAAACCTCTGAGTTCATTGTCTCATTCACTGGGCGTTTTGAACCAAAATGTTCGAACTTGAGTAAGAACTACAACTTACATTCTCATTGACGAATACCCGAACATGTCTTCGGAAAACATGGCGTCGGCATCGATTATGACGGAGTGATCCGGATGAAAACCTCCGTCTAGAAGAGATATGAGGTCCTCAGGCACGTAAGAGTCCGCACCTTCTTCTCCTTCCTCGCCCTCTTCATCGTCACGGGAAAGAAGGTTGTTCACAGCGAGATTCACATCCAAATTGGTTCGCTGAAAAAAAGTTATATTCGGTCAGAAAAGTCCATTCCTATTTCTCAACTCCCTTCGATCAAGTTCATTTATGGTTCATTCTGGTTTCAGAAGTCATGAATGCATTCAGATTCACAAACACAAACGAAAACCACAGCAAATTATTACATAGAGGTTCATCCTCTGATTCACTGATCTTTGTACTTTAGACGTTGCATATCAACTAGGCGAGTTGCGCCTCTACACCTTGGCTTGCTTCGCCTACAAGACATGAAAAGAGTCATCATTCTTATTTCATCACGTCAGAACAATTAGGAACGAAATTAGCCATAAGGGGTCCTTCAGCTGATCACTGATCTTCATACCTTGTGACTGACATGTACATGTCCGTTGATGACTTCTTCTTCAATAGAATTCCCCAAACACCAACTTCTACTAATCCCTTCATACGAAACTGAAGCTGATATCAAAACTTAGAGCTCACTAAGCAAGACAGTCCATGTTTCATTCCATATCCTTCATAATGTTGGGTTATAAGCACTCGATTTACCCCAAATCATCATGCTGCCATTCAAATGCCAACGTTCTATGTGATAAGGAGCTCCCTTGTCCGATTTTAGTTCAGAAATAAATCAGGTTTATTCTATCAATGATAAACCAGGTACTCTACATCCAGGTACGTTACATCTCAATCATTCTCCAAGAGCCCTACCAGGAGAGTCTCGAAAAGATGAAATCAGGCATTCGAAATTGTAGAAATAAAGTGAAGCAGAAGGCAATTTATGACCCATAAAACTCAGGAGTTACGTCATACAAATTTTATTTAGTGCATGACTTTTTACTACTAGCCAAGAGGAAGATAGCGGAAGGTATATGATTTGCATTGTCATAGAATGTAATATAGCTATAAGACGATCTGTCAAATGTGGACTGAAGTTACGAATGTCATGTACAAAGGGCCGAGTTTGTTCAATAATAAGGTGTGCACAAACTGTGCTGGACAAAAAGACAAATTCAATCTTATACCTTTGAGCAGCTGTTCAAGCCATAGCTTATTGGGGTTAGTACGATGTAAGTGTTCAAGGTGAACCAAAACTACACGCAATACATGACAGGGGGTGAATGTTGTGTTTGTTCTTATGTCGTAAGAACTCACATTGGATTCTGTTCACTAAAAGTCAACAAGGTAAGGCAACTAGAGTTTCCAAGAGATAGCATTCGAGGTCATCCATTCAACTTGCAGTAAGTATGTGGTTTTTCAACTTAATACTTGAATCTATATCTAAAGCTATGAATATAAATTACTGGGAAAGCTTACTTGAAGTTCACGGATGATGAGATTTCTACTTTTGCCTTGAAGAACGACTTGAGCTTGGGAGACAAGCTCTTCAGGAACGTAGGGGTTGGAAATGACGGAGCGACTGCTTCCACCAGAGGTGTTGACCCCCATGATTACGCCAGCTGTTCCAGTTGGACCACGGCCCCTTATAAACATCGCAATAAAAAATTTATTGATCTTCCCAATCCAACAAGAGAAAGAATATAATCAAAATCCTAATCCTACATTGTGTGAGGGTGATGGAATGGTATAGTTGCCCCTTCCAAGGAGGTGGATGCATTATTATGCTCCGCCACGCTCAGAGGATGACCCAGACGCTTGCAGGCGTCCGATTCATCTCTGAAGGCGACAGATTCTAAAATTGGGAAGGGGCCAACTAACCATATCCATCACACTCCCTGGGCTCTGAGAAAAGCCGGGGGGGGGGGGGGGCTTGCAATAAGTGGGGCAGGGGTATGACAATTTTGAAGTTGATCATTACAAAGGGCATACAGCCTCAGGGGGAATGTGAGATGCGAGTGAATAGACGTAGCAGGACAATCAGGATATTATATTATAAAAGGGCCAACGATCGTAACCACGCTCTGCTACCATGTGAGGGTGATGGAATGGTATAGTTGCCCCTTCCGAGGAGGTGGATGCATTATTATGCTCCGCCACGCTCAGAGGATGACCCAGACGCTTGCAGGCGTCCGATTCATCTCTGAAGGCAACAGATTCTAAAATTTACCACAAAATGTAATTTTCTGCTATTGATCCCATATGTTTTGAAATGTTCGTTAAATTTTATGGATTATGTGGCCATCAGAATTTGCGACAGATTATCAAAACGGTTCTTCATTGTATCAACTTACACAAACACACTTGAAACAAATTAGGTACTTAACAACCAATTGAGGAAACCAAAAATACTGGACTAAGGAAATAGGAAACACCATCATTAGTACCTTAGAGTCGATGTCGAACTTCGTACTCCTCGATTAGCTCTTCTAGCGAGTTGGCGGCTGCCCCCGCCTCCTCCACCACCTTTGGAACTGAAAAAGAAATTGAAATAAAATAAACCAAGGTAGCCCAGAAAATCGGTGTCCATTCTCCAGTACACATTTCATTTTAGTCTTTATGGACTTAAGCCGCATTCACATTTGTCTGACGTGTTGTGTCGTGACGCATCAGAATGGTATCGGTTTCATCTGGTTTTATAGGAGACATGACACTAGTAACACATTTGTCTTATGCAATGAATGTCGTAGCTTCTAATGTGTTGCGTCCCGAACCTGACCTACCAACTGACCAAGTATTCAAGTGATAAAATCCTCCTTCTCCTTTCGCTCGTTATCTTGTTTTTTTCTTTCCATCCGTTTTCGATCGCGAACTCTATTTTTATAGTTCAATTTATTTGTCAATTATTATTAAAGTTTAAGATCAGTATTTGTTCTTTATTTCGTCCTTGTATTCTTCCAACTCAAGAAAGACGTATCTAAGTCGCTCTACTCGCAACTGACTGATGGAAATAAAACTTTTTTTCAAAGTACCTGTCACAGATTTTGTCAAAATAAAAAAAAATAATAAAAAAACCACTACTCGTTCCCTTTTGCAAATTTCAAATTTATTAATAATTTAGAACACCACGATGACTCAAGTCGTTTTAATTGCGTTGAAGAAAATAAATTTCGTTTTATGCCAATTGCCCGTCTGGGCAAAAGAAAGGATGAGTTTTGGCCCAATCGAAAAATTTACGATTACTTCAAATTAAACATTTTGTTTTTCAAAAACCATCCTTTCTTTAGCATCCTCAACGCAATTATAACACGGTTTAAGGCGACCTAGATTTGCTTCATCCAAAACTTGACGGTGTTTTTTTATTATTATTGATTTATTTATTTATTTACTTGAAATCTGCTCTGTTACACCTTTGAAAATAATTTTCCATCAGTCAGTTGCAAATTATTTCTTGAGTTGGGAGAATAACAAATCACAATAGAAAAAATACAGAACTTTAATCATAATTGAGAAATAAATGGAACTAGGTATAGGGCGATTGGCCGGATGGAAACAAAAACGTTCGATGGAAAGGTGGGCGGAGGATTGTTATCTTGAATACTAAGTCAGTTGGTAGGAGCGTTCACATTTGTCTGATGCTCTGTGTCGTGACGGCTTCTGATGTCAGAGGCGATCCCCCGAGCCCTCTCCCGTACGGGGGCGGGGCACCGACACGACAGGGCGCCATTTGCTAGTGTGAACGTGCTGGTTTTCTGTTGTGACGCGTCAGAACTGCGAAGCGACAATGGATCTCGAGCTGCTCATTGAATACGTACGGCAATACGATGTGACTTATAATACAAAATGTAAGCAGTATAAAAAGATCTGACGTTCTAAACAGTATAACGTTCTAAAATACAGATGGAATCCTTCAGAGTCACTCTCAAGCTCTTTAACGAGACTGTGAAACTCGCCATTAGGCTCCCTTTTTCTGTTTATTGAATAAATTCAATATCACTGTCTCTTTCTTCCTTCTGTCAACATAGTACCTAAGCGCCAATTCCAGTTCATCTTCAAAATCGGAATCTGAATCGGACGATTCTTGAAAAAACATTGTGACCGTGTGAGCTATCCGAACTGAACTAAAAATTGCATCAGAATGCGTCATAACGCGTCAGACAAATGTGAACAGTAGCCATTTCGTCAGAGAGCGTCACAACACAACACGACACACAGATATGAACGCGGCTTTATGGTCTTATGGACTTTGGTGAAATCGTGTTACCTCAGATCAGACATTATCAACATGTTTCAGATAAAATGCCCTAGAAAACTGTCAAAATACTCATTTTCAACATCAAACAAACCGAGTTTTGAGAAAGATGATCACGTCTTATAACGACGAAACCAGTATTGGCAGTAAAAAACTTGTGGCAAGTTGGATAGGTTTACAGCGTCTTTACTTACAGTCCCTAACAAATTACTTATAAGGTAACAACTTATGGTGCAATTCTACTGGAAATCTTATCAAAGCTCCACGACCTACCAGAATTAATCAACGAACTAGGTTCAGTGGTAAAATTATATACCAACACTCTCGACTCCAGTGAATTTAGCATTATCAAACTGAATTAAACCTTTAGCAAACTGAATTAAACTTTTAGCAAACTAAATTAAACTTTTAGCAAACTGAAATAACCTTTTCGCAATCGAAATTAAACCTTTCGCAATTAGGATTAAACTTTACCTACATGTCTGTATTTGCGAAAGGTTTAATTCTAATTACCAAAGGGTTAATTTCAATTGCGAAAAGGTTAATTCAGTCTGCTAAAAGTTTAATTTAGTTTGTTTAAAAGTTAATTCAGTTTGCTAAAGGTTTAATTCAGTTTGCTAGTGCTACATACATGGCATTTCCTTCAGGAAAACAAACCAAGACTCTGGCACCGGATCAATATCAAATTCTTAGAAGAATTGAGAGGAGCACCTGTGCCTTATTGCCTTTCATAACCAAACTAAAATACGAGGAACATCAACCAAAAATTGCACTACGTTAAGCTAATGAAGCAATTGATGTGGTAAATGGTGTTCTTGCACTAAATTTCTGTACAGTTGAAGAAGAGGATTTTCAATTGAAGCATCGACTAAGATATTTCGAATAGAAACGGGGCACACCATTTACTTACTTTTTATTATTGTCATTTTTTGTCAAATCCAGACGTTCGGAGATTATGGAGAAAGCAATTCTGCAGACTTTCCCATCTTCAAGGAGCAGCGCGAAATGGTTCGGGCCGATGGTGATTTTCCTGACGCCAGACTTGATGACTGACAAGGCCTGAGGTGGCGCTACGGGTCCAAACCTGTTGAGCCGGTCAGCGACTTCCTTCAACCTGAAGCGAATTCATGGAAATTTTAGGTATAAATTGTAAGAAAGACAAATTACTGATGATGTGTGATGTGCCAATTTGAAGAACATGTCTCCCAAATATTGTGTTTAAGAATTACTAATCAACAAGTTTCAAGTTGGCGCACCATATAAGGCCGTCCGCACACGTCTCCCTCTCCACACGACTTCCTGCTCAGTAGCATGGCGATCAGTAACTGATGTCGTTTTCAATCTCCGCGTTTTGCATCTCCTCGTTTTGAATCGCATGCGACTTGCAAAGCACGACGAGGATTTTCACCAATTTCAACACGAGAATTTTCACCAATTTCAACACATGGTTTTATGATTTTTTTTTTTTTTTAAATAATGCGCGTTTGCTCGTGTAACTGTGAGGTTTGGGGCGTTCATATTAAGCTCATAAATTGCGATTATTTGGTAGGGGTGAATTTATAAAGGTCTGAAACCTGTGCCACTCAATTTCTTGAAATTAACAAACCACTGGCCTACGACAGTAAAACCCTCGGAAACGGTTTAGAGGATGTCACTGCCGAAGTTTCAGGAAGTAAACTTCACTCGCACACCAAAAATAAGCCATATACAGTCAATCGCCGTTTTGCTGCTTCTTGCAAAAATACATTTCATCACATTGTAAAACGCTTCAAATTCTTCCACTGGGGTTTATTATTCAATTGGCTCGCGTTCATGATTTGAATTTCTGCTAAGCTTAGGTGTGTGCGTGTTTCACAGGTGATAGATAGAGCGATTATTGAATTTCAGGAAATATGCATAGAGCACGTAAATATTTTCTCAACCAAAATACCTATTCGGATTGATCAGTCAGGAGTGTGCCTCCTGGAATTCAATAATCACCTGTGAAACACGCACACTCAAAAGATTAGTAGAAATTCAAATCATGAACGCAAGCCAATTGAATAATAAACCCCAGTGAAAGGATTTGCAGCGTTTTTATTGGACCTCGATACCAACCCCCCCCCCCCCTCTCTATTTGGGAGAAAATGCTAAATTTCAGGAGGCACACCAATATGATCAACTGATCTATCCAAATAGGTATTTTGTTTGAAAACAGATTTACGTGCTCTACGCATATCTCCCGAAATTCAATAATCGCTCTATCACCTGTGAAACACGCACACTCCAAAGCTTACTAGAAATTCAAATCACGAATCCAAGCAGAATGAATAAAATTGAATAATAAACCCCAGAGAAAGAATTTGCAGCGTTTCATGCATATCACAATGCTTAAACCCGTGTATTGGCTACAAATCCTTTTAGGAGTTCACTAAAGTATCCACATTCACTACATCATTAGGTTACTGGCATCAAAACAAAAACAATAATAAAACAAAAATACGCAAATGTTGGGAGCATTAACCGGGCCATCAATCGTTTGAGCTACAGACCTGGGGAGAGGCTCATTCGATTCCTCATGGAAAGTTCTTCAAAAAGAGTCCAAATCTAGGCCGGCTTGACGTTTTTTGAGGTTTTTAAATGCCCTTAAATGGCACTTTAAATTAAGTGAGAGAGTTGACTCAAGAATTGGGGCGTCGTCGGACCAACATGGATTTTTCCTGAAAATTTTAGATCTTCCCTAAAAACCGCAAAAAAAAGTCAAGGCGGCCTAAATTTGGACTCTTTTTGAAGAACTTTCCATGAGGAACTGAATGAGCCCCTCCCCAGGTCCGTAGGTCAAACCATTCCCGATGTATGGCCCGATTTATGCTGCCAACATTGCATCCACATTCAGTACATCACTAGATTACTGCGATCAAAACAAAAACAACAGCGTTTTTTTTTTTTTTTTTTTTGCAGTAACCTAGTGATGTAGTGAATGTGGATACTGGAGTGAACTCCTAAAAGTATTTATAGCCGATACACGGGTTGAAGCATTCTGATATGCATGCTCCGTCTTACGAAATTTAAAATTTTCAAATAGAATATTTTTCCATTGTAATCGCTCTTGAAAAAAACGCTGCAAATTCTTTCACTGGGGTTTATTATTCGATTTCATTCATTTGGCTTGCATTCATGATTTGAATTTCCACTAAGCTTTGGAGTGTGCGTGTTTCACAGGTGATAGAGCGATTATTGAATTTCAGGAGACATGCATAGAGCACTTAAATCAGTTCTCAACCAAAATACCTATTTGGATTGATCAGTTGATCATATTTGTGTGCCTCCTGTAATTCAATAATCACTATATCACCTTGAAACACGCACACTCCTAAGCTTAGTAAAAATTCAAATCTTGAATGCAAGCCTAATGAATGAAATTGAATAATAAACCCCAGTGAAAGAATTTGCAGCGTTTTTCAAACAATGCGTGATTGCTCGCCTCATTGAGAGGTTTGGGGCATCCCTTTCAGGTTCATAAATTGCGATTATTTGCTATTAGTGAATTGCTATGGATTTGAAACCCATCCCAGTCGATTTTGCGTCCAAAGTTACTACAAAATGACACCTCACTTGCTTGTCAGTAAAATCGTCGGAAAACCTACGTTTTGGGGTACAGGTAGCGTAGTTCTACGCACGTCGCATTTATGCGTATGGTGCGATCGGGCTCTTTAGAACTTAGGATTAACCAGAACCTAAGTGAAGTCCACGAGCGAAAGAACGGATCTTTAACATTTATTCTAAGGTCTTTTATGAGCCATATGGCGGACGGGCATAGCGATTTTTAAATCAAAGCACCTAAACAAAATTGACATCAAACGATTTTTGACAAAATTTGATTGTAGTTATATGATTACAAAGGATAATTATTGAAAACAGTAAACCAAAATGAAAAATTCCAATGATTTTCTACAGAGTTATCTTCTTTCAATGATTTTGACGTACTACCAATGGCAAAAAAACGGTTTGCCAATTCGCTAATCTGACTCTTGGGGCACATTTATATTTTTCCTGCATATGATTTGTTTCAAACTGTACAAAATGCTATAAAAGCACTCATTTTTTTCTGATAAGGGATGGGAGGAGCCCCTGGTCACTGAGACCGCTAGGATCTATTGTGACGCTGTCCCCATTTTTAATTCAAAACCTTATTAATAACCTCACAAAGTGTAGGAGGTTTTCAGGCGTTTCCAAGGCAATATCAGAGGGTGTTAGGACACCCATCCCGAAATGCCGGAATCTAGTTGATGCAACAGCAGGACAATTACAGAGGATGTGTTCTGCTGTTTCCGCCTCTTCGCAGCAGAGCCGGCATTCTACTGTCCTGGCCTTACCAATTTTGTTTAGGTGATACCTTAGGGGGCAGTGGCCAGTCAGAAGACCCACTAGTTTGCGAAGGTCTTTGCGCCTCAATGATAGAAGGGCTTTTGCGCTTTTCCTTGAAATAGAGAGGAACCGCTTGGCTTGCCTCTGCTTAGGAGTGTTGTGCCAATATTCTGTGCGTGTTTTGTCCTCCCATTTCTGAACCTGTTGAGTTATATAACTCTTGGTAACCCCTAGTTGGGGATCAGGTCCAATTGGATTGGATTCTGATCCCTTTTTAGCAAGGCGATCAGCTTCCCCGTTGCCCTCTATTCCCTCATGACCCGGCAACCATAGTAGCATCAGTTCGTTGCCTCTGGCTGCAGCCTTGAGGGAGTTTAGGCAACTCCAAGTCAGCTTTGAAGTTACCGAGAAGGCAGAAATAGCCTTCAGTGCTGCTTGGCTGTTAGATAGTATATATATCGTTGCACCTTTGGGTCGTTTCCTGGCAATCTTTTGTGCACATATTTCTATAGCATGGGTTTCCGCTTGATATGTGGTTGCGGTCGAACCTAGAGGCTTGGCCAGTTTGAAATTGGGGCCTTTAACCCCCAGACCAGCCACCACATTCATCACGGACCCATCTGTGTACCACACAAGTGAGCCTGGTTTAAATTGAGGCATGCCTCTTTTCCAAAACTCACGATCATTTATGATTACTTTAAAAGGTAGATCAAAGTTCATCTTTTCTAATATTCCGTCAGAGATAGACATAGTCAATGGGTCTGTATCTATTTTGTCCAGTATTTCCAAGTGACTATCTTTTTGTAGGGAGGGCCTAATTTTTCCCATTTGCTGCATTCTAATGGCCCCCAGGTAGGCTGTTCTCTGCACATAAATGTGCAGAGGGGTGAGGTCTAAGAGAACCTCTAATGCTGCTGTGGGAGTGGTGTTCATGGCCCCTGTAATGCCAATACAGGCCTGCCTCCGAAGTTTATTAAGTTCCAGAAGAGCAGTGGTTTGGCACGTTTTTGCCCACCATACCAAAAGAGGCGTATGTGACCATGGGTCTGACAATTGCTTTATAAGCCCATAGTGTCATTTTGGGAGTCAGCCCCCATGTTATAAAAGCACTTAACCCAAAGATCTTCGTGGAAACTGGAGTTACCATGATATTCTCACTCCTATTGTGACGTACTTTTTAGTAATTTTACTTTCCAAAATAGTTTTAACAGTCTATGCACGTCCTACCCTGTCATTTTCACCCTATTGGAGATGTTTTGTTTTTAAAGAAGAAGCCGAGATATTCACATTTCAAATCACGCCTCGTGAAGTGCAGGTTGCTGCTATAAAGACGCTGACACTGGGAAGTTGAAATATCAAAACCATCAACTTATTCTGGTTTCCGATGATTTTCGGTAACTGAATTATATTCCTTAGATGCTGTCTATCTGATGATGCAAAACAAAGACATAAAACGCATGTTTTGTATGAGTACAACGTTTTTATAACATGGGAACCTCAGTTCCCAAGAATGAGGTATTCTTCGTTACTCCTCCCCATTTTCAAACGCTCGTCGCTTCATGAAATTCTAACAAAAATTTGACGTTGAGGTGATTTTTGGAAACTTCATCTCGTCTACTTTTTGATGTGTGTGTTCATATTTTGAAGCAACAACTTTGTAAAAGCCAAATTCGCCATGAAAAAAAGTTGGGGGGGGGGGACTATAGAAGAATTTGCCATGTCAAATTCTTCGGTACCCCCCCCCCCCCCCCCCACGGTGAAAACAGTATTTTCGACATCCAGTATCGCGTCTCAACCTCTTTTAACTTTCGATCGAAGTACTTCATCGCTCTATATCTCATATACCTGCACGTCCTCACACCCCTGTTCCTGTGAATTGTTGTTTAAGATAGGCAAGCTTACTAGTTGATATTTACCGTTTACCTTCACGGGGCTTGAAAGCGTTTTGAACCTTGAACGGAAGGCGAGGGTTTGTAATATTTTCAATATACAATCCTAATGAAGCCATGTAATGCAACTATTACATAAATAATCGAATAGGTACCCTTCATTTACAATAAATTAATTTTTATACAAATCCTCAACATTTTATCAGCCTTTCTCTGTGAAATTTGTGGAAGGGGTGAAAGTCGCAATTCTGGTGAGAACTTATCTCTGAAAAGGAATTCACAGGAAGGGGTGTTTGGGGACGTACAGGTAGGAGTTATCGAGCGATGAAATCCTTTGATCGAAAGTTAAGAGGTTGAGACGCGATATTGGTAGTCGACAATACTGTTTTCACCGTGGGGGGGAGTACCGAAGAATTTGACATGGCAAATACTTCGATACACCCCCCCCCCCACTTTTTTCGATTGAATAATTCACCATTACTATCTAATTCTGCTTAATTGAGGTTCACTAGTCATGAAACTAGACAAACTGAAGTTTTCAAAAATCACCTCAACATCAAATTTTTGTTGGAATTTCTTTTGGAATTTTTGTTGGACCTTAGATGCAAAGCTGAAGTGGAAAGAACATGTCAAGAAAAAAAAGGAAGAGCTATCAATCAGGTATAGAAAACTTTATTGGCTGTTGGGCCGAAATTCACAACTCAGTTTGCACAATAAATTGCTGTTATGCAAAACAGTAGTTATGCCCATCTGGACCTACGGTATCCAGCTATGGGGATGTACAGCTAAAAGTAACTTGAAAATAATTCAAACATTCCAAAATAAGGTACTGAGGAGTATTGTGAATGCTCCATGGTACATTCGTAATGATGACCTCCACAAGGACCTCCAAATCGAAAAAGTCACCGATGTCATTAAAAGATACGCAAGGAACTACGAAAAGAGGCTTCTTGCTCATACCAACCCAGAAGCCATTAGGCTTCTCGACAACTCCCAAGTAAACCGACGCCTGAAAAGGACCAAGCCATTGGACCTTGGATGCTGATGTGAAGCTGAAATGTGGTGTATTGTCAATGGACTAACACTCGTAAAATATTGCGGAATTTATGTGAAGTAAATATCTAGATAGTTGCCTGTATATTACCTCAGTTGTAACTAGTTGATATATTAACAAATAAACGCTCTATTAAAAAAAAAAAAAAAAAAAAATGCATGAAGTGACGAGCGTTTGAAAATGGGGGAGAGTACCGAAGAACACTTCAAGAATGTTTCAGTAGACATACAATATTGGGAACCGCAGTTCCCATGTCAAATTTTAATCAACTCATTTTGACTGCAGTAATGACTGGGCCAGCAGCCGACCATCCTAAACGAAAATGCTGCATTTTTACACGCTGCCCCAGTACATAGTTCTGAGTAGGTGGTGGGTCCATTTACATTGGACTTCTCACTCAAAAATAAAATCTTTACCGAAAGCCTTTTACAAATGAATATTATCATTCAATCAAATGAAATACCCTGATGCAGCTGAATGGTGAAGAACACAAGACCGCCGTCGTTACTGTCAAGAGAATGAAACCATAATGACACGCAGTACGTGCAATAAGCGATTTTGTATTGTTCCCAGTAGGAACCGCTTTATTTAAGTATCACTCAACATGATACTCCAACTTGAATTTCCTCTCATTTTTATTGAAATAGAAAGAAAGATTGAAATTGGTGCTTTTCGACTGTGCACTAGTTTTGAACCGCACTAATCAATTGACACTAAGTATCCTCACCAAAGTGGGTACATTTTATTCCTAATCTGATAAAATACAGATTTTTTTTAAATTTATAAACGAAAAATGTGTTGTTTCTTACAATTTGTAGCACCCAAATTCACCCGCTAGGACTGGTCTTGGGACCCTCATTTCATGAAATCATGTCTGTAACTATGTGAAAACAAAATTTCCTAACTTTTTGGGGTAAAAGTCGAGAATAGGTGACCCCTTCATTATTAGACCGTCGCCATATTGAAAAACCAGAGGTCTCCTATCGATTTAGGTCCACGCTTTCGATGGGTGTTCGAATGTGTTCTGTTTAGTTTGCTGGTCTGGATGCTCGCATCTCAAAAACAAAAAATATCCTAAATCAATCCTTCTAGTAAAGTATAGAGCAGTTGGACAAATAGATCAGAATGTGTTAACACATGTGTCTCTGCGTATTAAAAATACTTTTATCGATGTAACGGTCGTGAAAATCATCCCGTAATACGTGGCAGTGGTATCGTTATATTATACAACATATCGATGAAACTACACATAGATACATGTTCAAAAGAGCCTGATGAGAGGTAGGGGTCACCTATTCTCTACTTCAGCCCTATTCTATTACCTAAGTGAAGATTTTAGGGTTAAGCATATAAAATGCGTGAATTGCTATAAAATGAACTTAACTACAATTCAAAACATAAACCACACGAAACACATTTCACGATTCCACACAGCGTCTATACAAGTGGAGTGTACAATGTGAAAGGCACATGAAGCGTCGCACCAGATATCTCAGTGTAATTCATGATGAATTACTGTATTTAATCAAGTTCTGCGTCGGAAATCCAACTGAGATGGAAATATGAGCGTTCGTGATTTCACGAGTGACAAATACCAAGTTATAACGTGGTATAAATACCATTACACGCAGTGTTAACCATAAAATAAACCTATCGATCCATCCACGACACACATGTAGTTTTGCATATTTTCAAAAAAAAGCACTAAGTAGTTGTAAATATTATATCAAGGATCTTAAGAAAGTACACATTGTCTACATAAAGGTTTCCTCGAGTTCTATAGTGGGGTGGGTTTTTGATTTCTATCGAAGACGGAGACATAAATTTAAGAAAAAAATGCAAATACGTGAACCATTCAATGAGAAAATGGCATAATGCAATGAGTTAGGAAAACTGCAAATTATTGAAAAAAAAGTTCACAATACAATGCAATCCTCGTTAAGGCGTGAGGTCTTCGATAATTATTGATGGAGGATGATTCAACGTAATGGAAACTTGATAGAAGTGATTTAACTTCTAGTGAAAAATATTTGGTAAATAGCGAGACAGATTCTTGAACGAGAGAACCGGGCTGGGAGTCTCGAAGAAAAAAAGGGACATGGCAACACGAAGTTAGGGAGAGAGACAAGGAAACCTAATTTGAGGCCATGCGTCAGGAAGAAACTAGATTGATTCCAACCATTCCCCATTTTTACGAGAAAAGGTGGGTAAGTGCCGATATCGGTGCGAAGATGGGATTCGTTAAGACGAATTTCCCTTTTCCGACGATGGAAATCTAGAAGGATTCACGGCCTTGGCTTGGGCATCCATTAGCCCATTACAATACAGCGAATCCAGACCTGGGAGGTGGGGTCACACGATCCTTTCGCACAAAAGCGAAAAGAGATAAATAGGCGAAACCCGTGTTCCATATGAAAGAAAAAAGCTCTGAGAACGCCGGGAAACGTTTAATTCAATGAAAATACCCAGTGAAAAAGGATATTCGACACAAAAGCGAATTGAAAAAGACGAGTTGGAATGGCAGGGGAACGAAAAAGCTTCGTTCGCCATCGAATCTACGAACCTGTCGTTGAGCTGGTCTTCCGTTCCTGGGATCGGGTGGACCACGAATTGCAGGGACGACATGGTGAATATCTTATGGTCACACTCAAAACTCAAATGTACTGTAAGAATGCACCATTTCCGTCTCGTAAATTGAATTTGTTAGAAAGTCACAAGAAACTACTAAACAATGGCCGAACAATGTGGATTTCCGTTCCAGACTTGCCTGCGGGGTGAGAACAATGCTCCCAACTGACCGTAACAAAAAAAACTGAAGATTATTGGCACCGAGATGCCAGTGATGCAACACAATTTATTTTTACTTGGAAAATTATTTTGATTAATCTTCGAAGAAATTTACTTTTTTTCACATACCGTAACTATTTCGAATTTCTGTATATTCCAATTTTTCGTTTTCCACATAAAGACTGCATCAAAAACTTTATAGCTCCATAGCATAGAGGACAGGAAGCACAGCTTTCCATCCATGTGTTCTAACAACTGCAAGCTCGATGGTGCTGCTCCTAGCGGCCTATTGACTAAAAATACTCTCTCACGATGATTTAATCAGTGACATCTGAGTCCATATTTTTACGTGTATCCATTTCTGTGTTTATTCATATTCGTTAATTTACCTAATATTTTACCCAATTTGATTTCTAATTCTATGGAATGAATTGTTTTTGTCCTACCTATTTGCCTTGTGTTAATTATAAGCTGCATTGAAGAATGTTTATGGCCAATTTCTGTTATTAAGTATTTAATAATTTTTGTGACCTTTTGAATAAAAATTTGATTCATTTTAGATTTTAAATATGAACCTTAGTAACCAAGAAAAATGCTTTTTTACATTAAAAAATTAATTCGTTTACACGGAAAAACGCTGCAAACTTTCACTGGGGTTTATTATTCAATTGGCTTGCGTTCATGATTTGAATATCTACTAAGCTTTGGAGTATGTGTGTTTCACAAGTGATAGAGCGATTATTGAATTGCGGGAGATATGCATAGAGCACTTAAATCTGTTCTCAACCAAAATACCTATTTGGATTGATCAGTTGATATTATTTGTGTGCCTCCTGAAATTCAATAATCGCTCTATTACCTTGTGAAACACGCACACTCCAAAGCTTAGTAGAAATTCAAATCATGAACGCAAGCCAATTGAATAATAAACCCTAGTGAAAGAATTTGCAGCGTTTCATGCATATCAGAATGCTTCAACCCGTGCATCGGCTACAAAGCCTTTTAGGAGTTCACTCCAGTATCTACATTACTGCATCACTACGTCAATAGGTTACTCTATCAAGACAAAAACAATAATAAACCAAAAAACGCAAATGTTTGCAGCAAAATCGGGTTTCGGGAATGGTTTGAGCTACGGACCTGGGGAAGGGCTCATTCGATTCCTTCATGGAAAGTTATTCAAAAGAGTCCAAATTTAGGCCGCCTTGACTTTTTTTTTTTTTTTGGTTTTTAGGGATTTTACGAATCTTTGACAACCCTTAATGGGCACTTTAAATTAAGTGAGAGTGCTGGCCGTTGTCGGACCAAATATTGATTTTTCCTGAAAATTTCAGATTTTTTGCACCAGCCGTTTGGGAGAAATCGTGCGTACGGCGTACGGCGGACGGACGGAAAATTTGTTATTCTAGATTTGGATTCTGCAACCTTTGAAACATAAACCATGAAATTTTCAGTGGGTGTTAAAATTTTTTTCAAGAGCGATTACAATGGTTTGATTATAGAATAATAAACAATAGATAGTCTATATTTATGTCTTAATATTTTAATCACTGTAAAAGTATAATTTTGGGACTTTTTGGTGTCCCTGATAGAATTTTTTGGGACTTCACATGACTTGATCAGAAACCGGGGCGATTCCGGTTTTTTGGGCCGTTGGGTCACCCTAGGCTAGATAAATATGGTTTCCAAACTGAAGTGTAGGTATATGCATCTCCTTCTACAAATTTGTTTTCACTTGAGGATGGCCATGAAAAATTTGCTGGTATATTTTATGATTCCCAAGGTATTTCTTCTCTGAAATTCCTTTAAAAAGAAATCGCAATCGCAAAAGAAATGACAATTTCTTATCGTCAATACATATTTCATAAAATACACGCCATTTTCCTGAAATTAATACTTAGAAATGTACTTTATTCAAAGTAACTATTTTAGAAAAATAATGGGAACGTTTTGAGGCTGCTAACACCTGGAAGGCAGTATTTTTGAATGCTGGAAAAGTTCCTACAACAACTGAAGATGAAATTGAGGAGAAAGAAGAAAACTTCAAGTTCGCGCAGTTTTTCATTTCTAGATATTTTCATTGACTGGGACATGTGATGTCCCAGGCGTAATCTCAAAGATTTTCCATAGTGGGACAGCTTATGAAAGGTTTAAATAGGAACCAAATTTTCATTTCAGATTCGGATTCTACCCAATATTTCATGAAAATTTGATCACTCAACCAATTTTTTTTAAATTCAGGTACAGCGAGCACGCCAAGTTGCGCAACCCAAAAACTGTCAAATAGTGGATGATGGTGAACTGTAAAGTGTGGCACATGAATTTTCATTTTTTTTTTTTTTTTTTTTTTTTTTTTTTTTTTTTTTTTTTTTTTTTTTTTTTTTTTTATTTTTTACGCTGAGTAACGTGATACTATCCGTTCATTGATTCGACTCAATTTTTACGAAAAAATGGCCAACATTTGTTTATTTTGCTTCCGTTTTTGGTTTACTATTCAATAATAAACCATTGTAATCGCTCTTGAAAAAAAAAAAAAAAAAAAAAAAAAGTTCTAACCCCCCTGAAAATTTCATGGTTTACGTTTCAAAGGGTGTAGAATCCGAATCTGACGCCGTACGCACGATTTCTCCCAAACGGCTGGAGCAAAATATCTTCAGGAAAAATCAATATTGGTCCGACAACGCTCCAATTCTTTAGCCAGCACTCTCACTTAATTTAAAGTGCCCTTTAAGGGTTGTCGAAGTTTTTTAAAATCCCTAAAAACCGCGAAAAAAGTCGAAGCGGCCTAAATTTGGACTCTTTTTGAAGAACGTTCCATGAGGAATCGAATGAGCCCTTCCCCAGGTTCGTAGCTCAAACCATTCCCGATATACGGCCCGATTTATGGTGTCAACATTTGCGTTTTTTTTTTGTATATTAATTTTATTTATGTTTTCATCGCAGTAACCTGGTGATGTAGTGAATGTGGATACTGGAGTGAACTCCTAAAAGGCTTTGTAGCCGATACTAAGCTTTGGAGTGTGCGTGTTTCACAGATGATAGAGTGATTATTGAATTTCTGGAGGCCCACAAATATGATCAACTGAACAATCCAAATAGGTATTTTGGTTGAGAACAGATTTACGTGGTCTATGCATATCTCCTGAAATTCAATAATCGCTCTATCACGTGTGAAACACGCACACTCCTAAGCTTAGTAGAAATTCACATCATGAACGCAAGCCAATTGAATAATAAACATCAGTGAAAGAATTTGCAGCGTTTTGAATTTTAGACGCCTGTTTCCAGATTTTTACGGGGATTTTGAGGTCTGGTTGAAAAGTGTAAAAATAGGAGATTGAAACCTTCTTTGGTGATCAAGTGAAAAATCATCTTAATCTGGGAGTAAAAACCTGAAAAAAGGTGGCTAAAATTAAAAAAAAAGAAAACAGACTCGAAAAAACAAATTTCGGTCATTATTCTGCCTCATCTATACAGGATGTCCTTCAAAATAACTTACTGAATTATTATTGGTCGGATTTAAGTTTGCCAAGGATTCTTCGAAGTGGAATGTTCTTCAAGGCTCATAACGAGCTTGTTTTAGCTCGACTCTTTCCGAGAGCCACCCCATTGACCCAGGGCACAGAACGTTATTCTGGCAAATCCCGATACGTAATGTGTCAGAAGTTATTATTTATGCGATAAGTGTGTCATTTTCACTGTCGTAGCGCCGTATCGCAATCTGGGTGTTGGTAAAAGCTGGAAAAGTGGAGTCTGACGTTTCCAAGAGTAGTTACGTCAATAATTGAAGAGGTAGAAAGACAATACGTGATATGCGACAGACACGAGACAAGCCAATACCTGAGGTACGTGAAACTCTCAATATATATTTATTATTTGCACTTTTGTAGATGATCATGTGATCCTGCCTTCAGTTTTTTCAAACGTCCACCATGGTGTTCAATTCTAAAATGCCAGTTAGTAGGGAACCTTCAGCGAGTCCGCCCCACTTCCATATTGGAAGTTTAAGAGGATTTTGAAGGACGTAAGTCCGATTCAAAAAAGTGCACTAAGCAATAACGAGTTCTGATGTGAAGGATATATTATATAAGTTGGACAGTATAGTTAGAACTAAGGTACAAAAACAGAGTTTTTAGAAAAAAACGTATACTTCTACTTGCGGTGCCATCCTCCCCAAACTTCATGACGCACCCCCCCAAACCGAGTTGGTACCCAAAACAAATATTAATAACATCGTAAAATACATGAAAACATTAACAGTTTGAAGTCGAAAACGCTGCAAATTCTTTCACTGGGGTTTATTATTCCATTGGCTTGCGTACATGATTTGAATTTCTACTAAGCTTTGGAGTGTGCGTGTTTCACAGGCGATAGAGCGATTATTGAATTTCAGGAGATATGCATGGAGCACGTAAATCTATTCTCAACCAAAATACCTATTTGGATTGATCAGTTGATCATATTTGTGTGCCTCCTGAAATTCAATAATCTCTCTATCAGTGAAACACGCACACTCCAAAGCTTAGTAGAAATTCAAATCATGAACGCAAGCCAATTGAATAATAAACCCCAGTGAAAGAATTTGCAGCGTTTTTTTATTGAACATCAATACCCCCCCTATCTCTATCTATGCATATCTCCTGAAATTCAATAATCGCTCTATCACTTGTAAAACACGCAGACTCCAAAGCTTAGTAGAAATTCAAATCATGAATGCAACTCAAATGAATAAAATTGAATAATAAACCCCAGTGAAAGAATACTTATTTACCCCGGTAATAATATTGAATAATATTTATTGAATATATATTTATTTTCAGCGTTTCATGCATATCAGAATGCTTCAACCCGTGTATCGGCTATAAACTACAGGTATCCGCATCGGCTATCACTCCAGTATCCACATTCACAACAACTTGACGCTATCGGCATCACAACGTTACAAACAAACAATAATAAACCAAAAAACTCAAATGTTGGCACCATAAATCGGGCCATACATCGAGAATGGTTTGACCTACGGACGTGGGGAGGGTCTCATTCGATTCCGCATGGTATGTTCTTCAAATAGGTACAAATTTAGGCCGCTTCGACTTGTTTTGAGGTTTTTAGGGATTTTACAAAACTTTGACAGCCCTTAAAGAGCACTTTAAATTGAGTGAGAGAGCTGGCTCAAGAATTGGGGCGTCGTCGGACCAAGATGGATTTTTCCTGAAAATTTCAGATCTTTTGCTTCAGCCGTTTGGGAGAAATCGTGCGTACGGCGTACGGCGGACGGAAGGAAAAATGTTTATTGCAGATTCGGATTCTACACCCTTTGAAACGTAAACCGTGAAATTTTCAGGGGGGTTAGAATTTTTTTTCTAGAGCGATTATTGAATAATAAACCAAAATTTGAAATTTGTAGTCTGAGACCATCTACAAGTTATCTAGGCACCTTCTAAGCTAGTTAAACACATCTCTTTAAACCCTACACAGCAGTTTTTGTCTTTGGGATGAGGAAACAGAAAATCTTTATTCTTCATTAGAAATGTACTCAAGTACATCTTTTTCTGCAGCTAGAACCACTATATTGAACAACCATGAGTCTCCCATAGCTGATCTGAGTCTGCTTTTTGATAATTTTAGCTTGACTTATTTCTCTTTCCACGGAACAACTAGTATTTGCTTAGGAGAGTGAAGTTGTATAAACCACTTTCAGAGCAGTTCATTATTATTAAATAATAATAATGTAAATAATAATAATGTAAATTTTACATTCGATCTAGTGATGTAGGTAATATATTTTTGAATGTCGCTATGTTAAATACTGTTCCAATCAACTTGACCACCCTAAAATTTTTTTTAGAACCCCCCCTAAGAATTTCAATGTCGCAGTCTCCGTCATAGCCCCCCTGTGGGCACACCTGCTTCTTAATAAGTAAAGAGTTGTAGTATACTTAAATCGTTCTCTACGGTTAAGTCATCATCAGTAACAGAACAGAATATGCTAAGCAGTTGTACAGTACAGACGAACCTGAACCTGAAAATCCAAAAGAAAGAAGCTCTGAAAAAATGTTCATTAATATTTGCTTTTCAGTACTGCGGAAGTACCTACGTCAAAACAGAATGTTTATGTATACAAAAGGTGGTAAATTTTCTACCAAGAGCGTTCAATTTCTCGTCTTTTTTGGCAAAATAAGAAAATTTCAAAACGACTAAGGACGTCAGACATTTGTCACAAGAGGCAATTAATCGAAAGTTCTCATTTCTAGGCGGGGAGGCAGGATCTCCGCAAGTTACAAGTTCGCGTGTGGGGAGCAACAGATCCTTATCGCCAATTCCTACATTTTCTTGGGTGTGAAGTTTGTTATTTTGGGGCGTTTTTTTTTTTTTTTTTCAGCATGCTGAAGGTAGAGTTAGGAGAGGGGTGACAGCCGCCCGTGCATTGCTCCCAATGATGCATAAAGCTCGGAGTGGTCCATTCTGTACTGTTTCAGCCTTATTTTTTCTGCTTAATATTATATGGACCTAACAAAGAATGGCATCCAATAATGGGAACACACAAGTTGAAAGAAGAGATGGGTTAGTACCTAAGTGTCACCAACTCCTGCCGCTAATAACTATCGCATCCCATAAAAACGTGGCACCTCCACGTGGTCCATCCCAGGCACACTCATAAAGCCAGAGGGGACAGGAAGGCCACTACTGCCGCATCCAATAAGTCCTGCCAGATTGTATGGCTCCAGAATGGCCCCAGAAACAATCTAACCCACTCTGATACATCAGAGTTGGTCCATTTTGCTCATGGAGTATAGTGATCGATTCCTGAGTTCTATCGTTATATCTCTTTGCTGTCGAGTCGTGGGGAGTGTCACAGGGTGAAGTACTGGAGAAAGTCCAGCTCCCTGCTTATACAGATTTCCTGTTTTTACCCAGTAACTCCCTGGACTACTTTCTTCAGACCGAGCAGGCACTGCCGCGCTTGGAGATTAGGATCCTCCGCCTGTCCTTGGGTAGGCGGACACGGTTGTGCAATTTGGAAAACTCCAGATTAGCAAGGCTCTGTTTCTCCCGTCTCCTTGCCCTCCACGCTATCGGGCCGGAAAGACAATTCAACTGGGTTTCTCAAATGGATGCCATATTTTCGAAGTATGGAGAAACCCCATCGTGGTGAGCTTAAGACCCCCACAATTTCAACAAAAGGGCATTCTTCAAACGGGTTCGGGTGTTTTGGAGGCAATTGGATGGAGAGCGTTTGGCCTCATCGTCTTTTATCGCCATGTACAGACTATATTGCCCCTCTGGAGACGAGCTTCTCTTCTATTTGAACTCCAGCCTTGGCATCCAAACCAAGAGATTGATCGCCCAGGTTCGCCAGTATGGGATCCTGCTTTCTAAGATAAGCCGGGATCTAAAATAAAATTTGATAGCCAAGTGGACTGCCCGTTTTGCAACCTGGCATAACCAGACACTATCTTTCATTTTCAATGAGTATGTCCTGTCCTCCGTGGTGAGCGTCTTCTTTTGATTTATTCAATAATAATCCATTGTAATCGCTCCTGAAAAAAAAAGTCTAACCCCCCCTGAAAATTTCATGGTTTACGTTTCAAAGGGTGTAGAATCCGAATCTGTAATAAAAAAAATTTCCGTCAGTCCGCCGTACGAAAGATTTCTCCCTAACGGCTGGAACAAAAGATCTGAAATTTTCAGGAAAAATCCATGTTGATCCGACAACGCCCCGATTCTTGAGCCAGCTCTCTCACTTAGTTTAAAGTGCCCTTTAAGGGTTGTCGAAGTTTTTTAAAATCCCTAAAAACCTCGACAAAAGTCGAAGCGGCCTAAATTTGTACTCTTTTTAAAGAACACTCCACGAGGAATCGAATGAGCCCTCCCCAGGTCCGTAGGTCTAACCATTCCCGATGTATGTCCCGATTTATGGTGCCAACATTCGGGTTATTTTGGTTTATTATTGTTTTTGTTTTGATATCAGTAACCTAGTGACAGAGTGATGTAGTAATGTGGATGTGTTATACTGGAGTGAACTCCTAAAAGGCTTTAAAGCCGATACACGGGTTGAAGCATTCTGATATGCATGAAACGCGGCAAATTCTTTCACTGGGGTTTATTATTCAATCGGCTTGCGTTCATGATTTGAATTTCTACTAAGCTTTGGAGTGTCCATGTTTCACAAGTGAATGAGCGATTATTGAATTTCAGGAGACACACAAATATGATCAACTGATCAATCCAAATAGGTATTTTGGTTGAGAATAGATTTACGTGCTCTATGCATATCTCCTGAAATTCGAGATAGGCCCTTGTTCGGAAGATCAGAATCACAAGCTGCTCAAGTTCTGAGCGAATAATGGATTATTAATTGCAATTTTCAACTTGATTGACCGCTTATTTGTTGAGAGTGAAGACCCGAGAGAGCCTGAAATTTGATGCCAGTCTGATATTTCGTTGCTAGTCAATTTGGAGAAAAGTTTTATACCATTTGCGTAAGTTACAAATTTGTATTTCCTATACAATCACCTTTCTGCCCCTTTGAGGAAGCCCTTGTTCATCTCGATGCACCCTGCAAATTTCTGTCATTTTAGCCTTGGACTAACTAGCCAAAAAATGTCACGCGGGATGGGTGACGCGGAAGTGTCACACCAATGTTGGCAAGGTTCAGGTATGTTCGTGACGAGCCAAAGGCAAGAAACATCTCTCTCAGTAGCATGTAGTGGCCTAGCTGACGTAATTATCAGTCTACCACCTTCCTTAGACAGCGGGCCAAATAAGAGCAAACTGAAAGCAGCAAACAGAAAAAAAGCGCGGCTAAAGCATGTTCCATGTTTTTTGAATTTCAGCCGCAGGCTCTAAGCAGTAAGCATCCAGGGGGGCTTGCCCCCTTGCAAGGCACGCAGCGCCGTGTTTTACATTTATTTTAATGTTGTGTTTTCTGAATGTCTTGAAAAAATACCGTTGTGAATCTAATTTTAAAGGCCCTCAAGACCAAATAATTCCAAAAAATGTGCAAGTTCC